>JBBPOC010000427.1:0-17545 GCA_038091235.1 Tylopilus rubrobrunneus | reverse complement strand
CCCGGGCAACCCATAGCAACCACAGCTCCCCAGCTCCACAGAGTCATAGAGCCATAGTAGTCCATAGCAACCCATAGCAACTAGGTTGCTGGCCAGCACTCCATAGCACTGTCCAGCCTGGACCTGGCTGGGAAGCTATGAAACTGTGCAGCCCTGTCCAGCACTCCACAGACCATTTTGGTTTGCTGATGAACTCATGCCAAACCGCCATGCTTTCCACTGGGATACACGTATACCCTGACAGTAATGGGGGCAGTACTTACCTTGGTAAGGAGATTCTCTCGACACGTGTCCACGGCGTGCTTGCGAATTGAAATCGCCATAGCATTTTACCGGTGGTATCCCGACTGGGTACAGGTCTATTCAGATGTCTCCGTCTCTGCGGGGGACGTTATCGAAGCCAGTATCACCTTGAGTTCCTCCACGACTGGCGTCGCCTCGATCAATAATCTCAACACTGGAAAAGAACAACAGGTAACGCTTTCATCTAATTCTCCACTTTGCGGGTCGGACGCGGAATGGATCGTCGGGAGTGTTGAGGATATAAATGGAAACATGATTCCCTTGGCCGACTTTCAGACGGTGAGATTTGATGAAGCCGTAGCCACTGGTGTTAATACTGGGGCTTACTCGCCTAACAATGCCAATGTCGCCATCATACGACAGGACGGCGTTGATATCACCGACGTCGGGGCCGGTGGCAGTGTTGTCGTCATTGTGTATGTGTAGGATCAGTAATGTGGAAGATGGGATGAAGCATTCTCGGTATTTTCTTATTACATAAATTACTCTCTGAATTGTGACTATTTGCAAGGTTTACGGCCCCTGTGCGGCTCTATGCGTATTCAGCTGCGTAGCGAGAGGAATGGAGAAAGTGTTGGGTGAGGAGAAAGGAAAGACGCAAGTAGCTAAGGACCGGGCGATAAAAGCTTTTTCCGGTCCGAAACTGGGTACGAACCTGTCGGGGAGAGCGTACGGTGTGGGTGGGCTAGGTGCCGAAGCAACAGAGCTGGAACTCGACAGGTGCCAACTCGGAGTGGTGCAGTGTCGCACAAAAGATGGTCGAATATGCAATCGAACGGATGCTTGGACACGGCCTGCGACTCGGAATGAGTGTGGGGCAGTGAAAAAAGAGCGAATCAATGACTGAAACTATATACTTACCAACAGAGACAACTGCTGCAACTTAAATGCAAGAGAAGCGAAGTGTCTCGCTCTCACGCATAGAGTGCTCGCTTGGCTAACTCGGCTAAGCCCAGTCCGATAATTGTTTCACCGGCACGTTTGGGGAGTGACCACTCCTTTGGTTGTTCGACGAGCGTGCAAAGCATCACATCATACCTTGCAAACCTTTGGTCGAGCAGAACGGATGTAACTCCAGCAAGGGAAGAACATATATACTTTGCATTTTCTCTATCGGTGCACAAAATCTACTGCACATGATCAGCCACGTTCGACGGGCGCCATCGCTCAGCCCCTTTTTTTCTGCTTCTTCTTGGCCGGCTCAGCATCGTCTTCGATTCGTCGAAACTTGCCTGCCTTTTTGGCAGTAACACGTTGCAATGCTCTCTTTGCTTCACTGTCCGGGAAACTGGCGAGATCAAAGTAGACAGGGGCAAGCTCCAGAAACCTAGCAAGGTCGTTAGATGACACGAAGGGGTAATCAAGGTCAAGGACATACCACTCAGGCTTGACATCCGTCACTGTCCGGATGTACGGTCTCGTCGTGAGAACGAATTCATTGAAAATCACCCAGTCTGGTTGCGTATCCAGACCGCAAGATGGGTGTAAACTAACGACCTAGCGCCATCAGTCCGTCAATCACCTCACATTGAGAGCTTCAGAAGAAACGTACTTGGTTGTCTTTGACGGTCAGATAATTGCCCTTCTCACCTTCCTTGTGTGGGCCTGCATGAAAAAGCCGCAGCACAATGCTCTCCTAATGCTGATATTCCTCTTTCTCTCATCTGCAGTAGATAGAAGAGCAACTTCATAGCGCTCCATGGTGCGTTCGAGTTGAGAGCGGATATTCTCAGCCTGAGCAAGCGAACGCGCTGAAAGGTAATTATTCCATGCCCAGTTTCTGTCGCCCTTGTTTGTGCGATGTATTAACGATTGGCGCGGAAAGCAGACGCAATTAGGCTTACTCTGCATGTAAGAGTTATACACGTTGACCAACGTCAAGTGATCGCCATCAGGAACGGTAAGCATAGCCTTTGCAGCGTCGGCTTCTTTACGTTGATTATTCGGTCGAAGCCATATGCTAGGCACTGAAGCACCGGGATGAGTGGGGTGCAAAGCCCAAGAACAACCGTAACGCATACCAGACAACATAGCGGTAATTGTGAGAATCTCGTTACTGCATTGGAACTCGGGACTAGATATTAGCATCTTTGAAAGCTAAGAACAACATTACTGAACAAGCCTCAGGGTATATACATGAGGACGCACCTGAGGGTCCAACGGGAACTCGGCCATGATACTCCCTAGTGCAGTCAGATTTCCATCTTCGTCAAGAGCCGCCAAATAGTTCAACAACTCCAGGGCACGCATGAGTGTCTCTGGTGCAGGGGTGTCGACGTAATCAAATCGAACGAGATCCTAAACACGCGATAAATGCCAGGTCAAGGACCGGCTGCGAACATGCATACCTTGACCCCCGCTTTAACCAACTCTAACACGGTGTTTGCCAAGTTACTCCTGAGGATTTCTGGGTGTGTTTGCTCCTCGAGCTCGGACATAAAATCCTTCTCGGTGTATAGTCGGAAGCACTTTCCAGGACGCGTTCGGCCAGCACGGCCAGCACGCTGCTGGGCCGAGGCCTTGAATATCGGGCTCACAAGCAAACTCTCCACTCGTATGCGCGGGTTGTACCTTTTGCTTGGAAAATCCGGGATCAACGACGTAAACGATCCCATCAATCGTCAGGGATGTCTCTGCAATATTCGTCGAAACGACCACCTTTCTTCCCGGAGGACCATTGGGTGTCTGGGATTGTGGAGGGGGATCGAATATACGCTGTTGTTGTTGCGGTGGAAGGGAGGAGTAGAGTAGAATGCAGACGATCGGACCAACAGACTCTGGATCCTGGTTGAGGAGCTCATCGGCCTCCATTTTGATTTTCCGACAGGCGTCTTCTATTTCCTCTTCTCCCGTCAAGAACAGCAAAACATCACCCGGATCCTCCGCGCGATGGATCATCAGAACAGTCCGAATCGCGGCCTCGACGTAATCAGGTTCAGGCTCTTGCGTATAGAAGACCTCGACAGGGTGCGTGCGTCCAGGTACCTTGAACAGCGGCGCGGTTGAATCTTCCTTGATACCAAAGTACTTTTGAAACTTGAGCGCGTCGGGATGGTTGCCATCGTCATTGTTGTCGCCATGCTGATTGTGAACTTGAAAATATTGGTGGTAGTGATGCAGGCGTTGCGATCCAGTCGATGCCGGCAAGATCCGCGCGGATTATTTGTGCAGGCTTCCCGCCATAGCCATACACCTCCAAGTCCCTCGCCCGCCTCATGACAACGACTTGACAAGAACGTCGACCGACGCGTCCTTTCCCTCGTCGACGAGGTCATGCCCTTCTCCACCTCGCGATGACGTCACAACGGTGTTGACGATACGATGACGATGACGACGCCAACGCGCCCTCTCCCTCCCTCTCCCTCTCGTCCTCCTCCGCCCTGACACCACCTCATCCACCTGGCGACGACGTAATGGGGTCGACAGTACGACGATGACGTCGTCGTCGCGCACTCTCCCTCTGGTCCTCGCTGCCCTTTCACTACCACCGTCCCCGCCACCGCCGCCTCGTCCATCCCGTGACAACGAAACGGACGAGGATGACGAGGACGTTGTCGTCGTCGACGTGCCTTTCCCCCCTCCCTCTCGTCTTCACCCACCATTATACCACTACTACTCGGGGTCTTACTATGGCGAGGCAAACCCCTCCTTGCAAGGTATCGTTTTGGCATTTGAAATGACAGCGTAGCGACAACCTGATACCTTTTCTAGGTCAGAACATCTACACGAATGGTGCCAACTTCCAAGGGGGACCCAGCTGCGCTTCAGAACATCGACAAGCAGATATACAGGCTTGTAGGGAAGGCAACGACTCTCGCTGCAATGGCCTACCGCGTTCGACAAGGAAGAGAGTTTGTGACTTCCCCGACCGGGATGAGCTACACAGAGTCGTATGTACCCACCTTACACAGTAGGCTGACAGCTGCTGACTCACCCTCAGATTCCTCTTCCAGCTCGACCATTCCTCGCATAGTGATGCTTTCCCGACCGCATCAACACCCAGCGGGATGGCATACGGGCCCCATCCTGTCCTTGTCCGCGCTTTGGATATCCTGTTCATCCTGCATGCCGATCACGCTTCCAGTACCACTGTCCTCCAGACCGGGTCGTCTCTCCCAGACCCCGTACAGCGCGATTGCAGCGGGGTGCGCATCGCTACAGTGAGTGCAGGCCTGCTGTTTCGTGCTGTGCCCATTCGAATCGAAATGTACAGCGGCCCACTTCACGGAGGCGCGAACGAGGCTGTGATTCGGATGTTGGTGTCTATCGGAAGGTATGTCTAATCTTCGTCCATGAGTGCCAGAGCCAACACATGAATTCTAGTCCTGAAAATGTTCCTGAATTCCTCGCAGCCGTGAAGCGTCGCGACAAGGTGCTCAGCGGGTTCGGGTATCGTGTTTACAAAACTGTACGTATATATCAACCTGCCTCCAAGGAAACGACGAGCTAAGCTTGTTCCTGCTAGTCTGATCCGCGGTCTTTCATCATCAGAAAGGTTGCAGGCGAGGTCTTCGCAGTGTACGTCTCCTGTTCGGTTCGATGGCCAAACTGTCATCGTCACCGGAGGTGGCGCAGGATTGGGCCGCGCTTACGCCCTCATGTACGGTCGGCTTGGAGCGAATGTCGTGGTGAACGACGTTAGCGAAAAAGGTGCAAACGCCGTATGCGAGGAAGTTCGGCAAGGCAAGCGAACCTCGTCCATCCAACAGCCTTAGCATCTGCCATGTCCTGGCTGTAGCCGGTGGCAAAGCAGCGCCTGCTATCTGCTCTGCAGAAGACGGAGATCACATCGTCGAGGCCGCTCTGGACGATTCTGGCGCTGTGCATATCCTCGTAGCGGTATATTGCGAGATTGCTCATTTGCTTCGTTGTCGGAGCAAGAATGGGATCTCGTGATGGCAGTCCATCTCAGAGCGCATTGTGACGACATGCTCCATCGCGCCCGCCCCGAGAGGGATGTCAGAAGGGACGGTCGCCCTCACCCGACACCCTCACCCTCATCCTTCGCTGTCGCCGTCGTTGTACAACGATGACAACGACGATACCGTTGCCTTCGTGTTGCCCTCGTTCTTTACCGTCGCCGTCGACGACGTTACCCTCGCCTTCGTGTCGCCCTCCTCGTGTCGCCCCTCGTGTCACCATCGCCCACCCTCACTCTGCAGCCGGGCATGGTAAATGGAAAGCAGCTCCTCCTCTTCCACGTCCGCGGACTCGGGCAACTCGACCGCATTTCAGAGGTAGCTCAAAAATGCTGCCGTATTGACTGGCATCGGCATCTCTCCCGAAGAACGTCAACAAGGCTTCGAGGAACAACAGTACGTTCGTTGCGAAAAATGGAAGACAGAGCTGGTAGGTCACAGTCCGTCTCTCTCGCCATGTCCTCGCGTTGCACACTCATTCTTTTGCTTCCTTGATGCGACCCACCTACAGGTACGTCGGTGGTGTTCATGCTCAAGCACCTTCGTCTCTCCGGCTGCACGGTACCACCCAAGAATATTATATGTACCCATGCGGTATGACACGTTCCGGGGGGTTTCATCCGGCGGCTGTGGTCGTACCATGCCAAAATCATCCCACGAGCAAGCGACAGATGGAAGAGATACCCTAACCAACGAGCTCGTACACATGTATGACCACTGCAAGTTTAACATCGACTGGCTCAATTTGCGGCACCACGCTTGTAGCAAAGTGAGTCCAGGCACGTTTCTCACTTGTTCTCGTTCGTTGACACGGACTCGTGCGCGCTGTGCAGATTCATCGCAAATAGTCTGAGTGGGGTACATGCGTGAACTCGGTCGGGGACACGTCATTCACGAAGCAGTACAAGGTAGGGTCTTCCATATCGGTCCTTTGACGCCCCTTTTTCTACGCCCTGATCCGTCTATGTGTCCACAGGCATGTGTGCGTCGGAGGGCGATATTATCTGTGCGAGTAAATCCCAACTGCCCGGACGAAGCGACGGCAGCTCGTGCGGTAAACGAGGTTTCGGAGAGTTGCTCCAACGACACTCGACCATTTGACGAGGTACATGATGTCTGCCGTCGTTCGTATGTCACCGCATGATGAAATGACTTTACTTTCCACGCAGATCTATTAGGTCGGTTTGCTACATTGGTCTACACGGACACGTGCCGTGCCCGTCAAGTCTGAGCCACGGCGAGAGAAAACCATACAATAAAAAGCGGTTGACAGATTCCGAAATCACGACAGGACGACGAGAAGAGTATAGAAGGAGGCTCTACCTTCCCTTACCCGAAACCCCGCGATCGATACAGACCGCATTGGTCCAGCAACAACGTGCAAAACTCTGCTCCCTCCGTCGGCGCGCTGTTCCACATTGATATCGGCAACTACAACTTTGTTGAGGTGGAATCACTACGTACGGTACTGACAAGAGTTAATTCACTATAAACCGCTCAACCTTACCATAGAATTGTGCCACAATTCTCCCTGAGGCTTGTCATACCGTACAACCAGTTATTGCTTGGCGATAAGGATATGACGAGAGTAACGCCATGATCATAAAATGTACACTATGAGCACATGAAAACATCTATAGCTACTATGCACATATGTACACTGTACATGTTTCGAGTCAGAGGAACGCCGTCAATGGATGTTCTGAATACGGAAAATCAACAACAAAACATAGCTAATGATGAGGAAGACTTACTGCGTACGTGCTTTTGGACTCGCGGACGAGGAAGGGAGATAGATAGTACAGAAAAATAACCACAACCAGAAATGATCATCCTTGCGCGTCCGACCGTTTGACGGGCTGCGTCCAGCTTGGCTTGAATCTTGTCTACACGCCGTTGCGCTCTCCCGATTTGCAGGTGGTGATACTTTGCGCGCGCTTGGTTGTGCTTGATCCGTTCCTCCTCAAGGACCAGCCGAGCCTTGAGCATATCGCGATAAGCACGCACGCTCGCGATCAGCAGCTCAGCTTCCTCTGCACTTTGTGGTTGCTGCGAGATTGCGAGATCATGATCTTCCTTGTGTAACTCATCAGCAATATTTGAAGCGCTTGAGAGATACAAACTCACAGCATCAGAGTGAAGAGATCCATCGCTTGAGACATCTGAATAATCAGGTTCTTCGGGATGCATGTAGGTTGAGGGACGATTACTAGGGGGGGCGTGGTCGTTGCTATCAGTCTGGAAACTTTGAAGTTGAAGAATCGAATCTGCGAGGGGCTATTCACTAGTGCGCGTCACAATAATGGTGAACTTACCCTATGATATACTGAATCACAAGAATCCTTCGTTTTGTTTGCACGCACGGTGGCTGATGTTCGAAGGTTCAATCTCCGTTTCAAGTGCATAACCCGAACCGTTAACTTGTGATGTGATGCCGAATCCTAAATTCCTAATGCCCAGAGAGCAGCATCATCGCGCTGTTTTCTGCCCCGATTGTTGCAAACCTTTTAAAAATACTTCGGTGCTGCTGCAACATGCGAACCAGCCTCTCTCCCGCTGCAGATCATTGGGCCGCCAATCACATGCTCGAGCTATCGCGATAGGTGCAAGAGCAAAGAAACGCTGGACTGAAAAACTGGGGCGAGCTCCGTTACCCCGACTTTCGCTTTCGCCGGCCCTCGATCCTACTGTTCATCTAAGCAACAACTCTCTACGTTTTCGAGACGACCTTGACCTTGACCTTGACCCAGGTCGTGATGCCAGCATTGGCGTCACTTGCTGTGACTCTGCCGTCACTGTGGAGTACTTTCCAAACGCTTCAAAAAATTTCAGAGGCGGGAAATCGTTTCTCGACATATTCGATGGCGATATCTATGCCAAAGAGCGCCAAACCAACTTGTTTTACCCCTTTGCGGGTTCGCATGACTGGGAAATGGCCCAGTGGATTACATTGTCGGACCTGAGTATGCTTGAAGCAGACAGATTCCTGAGCCTCCATATGGTAAGTCTTTCCATCAATTTCGTCGTTGGGACTATTGTTTCTGACTCTACAGTTAGGTCAAGCAACTCCCGCTCTCATTTGTCAACGCTAAGGAATTGCGGAAAAGGATTGAAACGCTTCCATCTGGCCCTCGCTGGAAGTATATCGCCATTGATCCAGAGTACCCTACCAGACGAACCACCCGTCTCTTTTTCCGGGATCCAATCGAGTGCCTACAAACAATCCTTTCCAACCCCTGCCTCGCCGCGAACATTGAATTTTGTCCTCGCAAACTTTATGAAACCGCTGACGCAACTCACCGCATATATCAAGAATGGCTTACCGGCGATTATGCCTGGGAGTTGCAAGTAAGTACCACTTTCTTTGATTTCATTGCCAAACTCTAATCATACACAACAGAGTAATCTGCCAACGGGTGCGACACTTCTAGGGGTCATCCTATCGTCCGACAAGACACACATTACCACGATAGGAAACCGGCAGGCACACCCCCTTCTCATATCGCTCGCCAACATCTCCAGCAGCGTTCGAAACAAGGCACGGAACAATGCCTTCTTGCTTCTCGCCCTACTCCCCATAGCCAAATTCACCCATCCGAACAAACGCCTCCGGGGGATGCTCGCCGACAGGCTGCTCCATCACTGCATCAATATCGTCATCAATCCACTCAAGAAGGCAGCTCAATATGGTCGCATGATGAGCGACCCTGCTGGGAACAGCAAGTACTGTTTCACCCTTCTCGCTGCCTACATAGCCGACGTGCCTGAGGCACGTACCCTAGCCTGTGTCCGGAGTAACACATCGTATATTACAACAGCGACGAAAAAGCAATTTGGGGACGCTTTCCGACACCCAATGCGCACCGCCCTCGCCACGCTATCCGAGCTGAAGGCAATCATGGGAAGTACCCACCCATCCGATCTTGCGGAATTCTTCAAATCTTGCGGCCCATATCTCAATGGTGTAGCAGAGCCGTGTTGGGAAGGCTGGCCCCTTGTCGAACCGGCGATCTCGTTCGGTCCTGAGTCACTCCACCATTGGTGGAAGTTTGCCAATGACCATGACCTCCAGTGGGTAACTAACCTCGTCGGTTCCGACGAGCTCGACTATCGATTTTCCCTACTCCAACCCCTCATCGGCTATCGACGGTTTCCGGAAGGCATCAGTGTCCTTTCTTTCTCATCCGGGCGTGACTACCGCGCCATCCAATACTACCTCGTTGGCGTTATTGCTGGAGCCGTGCCCCGCAAATGTCTCTGCGCTTTACGCTCACTCACCGACTTCCGCTATCACGCCCAGTCTCCTCGCTTTCGAGATTGCGACATCGCCAAGGTCGGGGATGCGTTGCGTGAATTCCACGCAAACAAGTCCTCAATCACCAAAGCGCAAGCACGCGGCGAGAAGAATCCTATCGAGCATTGGGAAATCCCCAAATTGGAGCTGTTGCAAAGTGTGGCCCCGAGCATTCGTTTGCAAGGTGCTCCTAGGCAGTGGACTGCGGACGTCACAGAACGAGCGCACATACATCTCGTGAAGCAGCCCGCACGTTCTGGTAACAACCACGACTCGCACGAGCAAATGTGCCGCTACCTCGACCGAGTTGAGAAGTGCTTTTTCTTCGACAAAGCCACCTCAATTCGTCAAGCTGAACGCAACTTGAAGAACGACGATCACGACAGTGATAGCGACAACGAAAACGAAAACGCCATTAATCAAGATTCTAATCCATGTCGCACTACAAGGAAGATATCCGACTATTTCGCGACTGCCAGTGCTTTACTGACTGGATCTCACTGCACCGCACCACGCCCGTATAGAACATTCATGGTAGAGCGGACCGCGTTTCACCTCAGTAGAGATCCTGCGCTCACGAAATTATCACTCGAGGATGCTTACAATAAATTCGATCTTGTCGACCTCTCCCGCGCAATCCAGTACTTTCTTCATTGTCAATCTGCTCAAACAGAACCCACCTCTCGAGATACCCGACACGTTGCATGCTCGGACCTCCCGTTTTCTCGGATTCAAGTATGGTTCAAGGTTCGCGTGCAGATGAAGCCGCCTCACCTCGCGGGCGAATTGGGGCCACCCCAGTCATTGAGCGCCCACCCTCCTTCCGACATGTGGCCCCTGGGCCGCTATGATCCCGCCATTGTCAGTACATCAGATGAGTCTCTGTGGCCCCTTCAAGGACTTCAAGGTAGCATTATTTTTCTGTTGTGCCAGTAGACTAACTCCTCACTTTTCTCAGGACACCACGTTGTACAACTTCGGTTGATCTTTCGTCCGATTTGGCCAGATCGCCCTACCAACGTTCGGGATGAATTTCTTGCCTATGTGCAGAAATTCGATATCGTTCGATACGATGAATCTGCGGGAATGCACCTCCTGGCACGGGCGATGCGGGATGAGCAACGACATGGTTATGTTGTCCCTGTCGATCGCATTCGCTCCTATGCCCACTTAATCCCCCGGTTCGGCGAGAAGGCACATCCATGCCTTCGGATGCAAACAGTCATGGAAGCATACCAGCAATTTTGGTTGAATAAGTATGGTGATGAAGACTTTTTTTACGCATTGTCGACTTCAACATGATTTTTTTTGCGTGCTAGTAGAATATACATGTGTATCGGGCTGTCCTACGAAACTTTATGGCCCATCCCCAAGGGCCAACAATTATTGAATCGCAGTATCCCTTTTTCGATGATGATTGTCTCCTTACGATCATCGGATGTATAAACAAACCGTCCTTTGTGTTCGTGAGGACAGGGTGCATTCTCAAATCGGCCATTGCAATTACCTCATGCTCTTTGATCCTCATGTATACGACATGTACAACGACGACGCAATACGACAACCAATCACCGATGCATATGTTTGATCATGAAGCTGCTTTCGATACCTCCTCGACATGACCCTCCTCAAACGCCATCCACAAGATGACGACGACGAGAGCGACGCCCATCAACGACCACCGCACAGTCCACACCGCCACATCCAACATTGCTCAATCTACCCGCTCGGAACTGAGCCCAGAGAGAAGGCCAACCCGCAGAAAACAAAAAAGACGGACTACCAAAGACTGCAGGCTCGGATGCCACCACCAACTCCACGGCCGGCAAATACCTGGCCAGCGAAGAAACATATACGTCAACACCCATGGAAGTCAACTGCTCGCTCGATACGCCAGGAACAAAGTTCGGACTAGCAGTACGTCCCTCCGTTTTTTCCTGCTCCCATCCGTCTCATCGTTGCTAGGGCATACCCCTGACCTTCTTACCCGAAACCTCTGGGAGTAGTTCCATCAGTGAGTTTGCCGACTTTTAACTCTGCTCATGCTTTAACGTCCCTATCTAGAATAGCCAACATTTACTTTTTGATTCTGGTCATTTTTTCCGGCCATGTGCTTGGTTATCGCTTCACGCCAAAACTAACGCCGTGCAGTCTTTCTTATTCCTCAATTCCGCCTCTGCTGGGTCTGCCGCCTTCCCTACCCTCTTCATCCTCACCCTCTTCATCCTCACTGTCACCCCCATCAAGGATGGCGTCGAAGACTTTCGCCGCACAACGCGCGATGGAGAAGTAAACACCTCTGCCGTCGTCCGTTTCGGTCAGTGGCGCAACGTCAACCAAGCCCTCGATCCTCGCCCATGGTACCAAAGTGTTCAAGAACCGCTGGGCCTAAATCGAACAACTCACGCCCGTCTCACCCAAGCTCACCGAGGACCTGTCGGACCGGACATCCGCGCAATCGGGACGCCTTTTTCCGCGCGCTTGCGATCTGTCACACCGTCCTGGCGGACAAGCCGGCATAGGCGGAGAAACTGTGGTACCTCGAATACAAGCCAGAGTCGCCGGACGAGACTGTGCTCGTGGGTGCTGCGTGGGACGTCTGGTTCTCGTTCGTGGGCAAGTCCAAGGACATGATCGATGTTGAGGTGATGAGACAGCCCGAGCGGTACACGCACCTCAAAGACGACTGAGTTCAACAGTTCGCAAAATCGAATGAGCGTGATCGTCCGTGCGCGGGTCGGTCGGATCGTGCTGTACTGCAAGGGTACAGACTCGGTCATTTATGAACGGTTGTCGGTCAATGTGGATCCGGCGCTCAAGGAGAAGACGAGCAAAGACACGGATATGTTCGAGTGGGGGATTGAGGGCGCTGTGTGGGGCGTATAGGGAGTTAACAGAGGGCCAGTTCTTGATGTGGGCGAGGACGTTCGAAGCGGCGACTGTGGTGGAGAATCGGGAGGAGGCAGTCAAGAAGGCAGCGTCGAGCATCGAGCAGCTCATGTTGCTTCAAGTTGACGCGACCGTGCTCGAGGAGAAGTTGCAAGGGGGCGTCCCGGAGGCGATCGAGATATTGCATCGTGCGGGCATCACTGGTGAGTACATTGGGTACCGGGCCCTTGTTTCTTGAGATGATTACTATTCCAGGTGATAAGCTGCCAACAGTCATTGAGATCAGGTTCAGCTGTAATCTAGTACTCAAGCATGATATGGAGATCGTGATCTTGTTCTCTGACTCGCCCGAAGGGACACGTGTGCAGGTCGAGGCCGGGCTGAACAAGATTGCGTCTATAAATGGCCCCCCATCTCACAAGCGAGGCTTCGTACCTGGTTCTCAGGCTGCATTTGCGGTCGCCATCGATAGGGAGATGTTGCAACATGCGTTATCGAGATCCTTGTTCCTCAACCTTGGCACGCAATGTGAGACGGTCGTCTGCTGTCAGACCCTATATGCTGACCCGTTAACCCAGTGATGGTAGGCTCATGACCCCCCTGTTCCAAAGGGCAGTAGCTGACATGAACGCAGGTGCCTTCGACACCACCTGCACTACGTGAGGGGTTCTTTTCCCCTTGTCAAATGCTCTCACTGAATTTCAAAAGCGTTTCACCGACGACCCTGTTCATGACCCGTAAGCCGTCACTCAAATGACCACATACATTGCCCTCACTGCGACATACAGATACGCGGCGACACGAGGACTACTGTATTTTCACGTGGGGTGGATTTTCTTCAGGCCAAGGTACGAGTGTATCAACACCATCGACCAAGAAGACCTCGATGGGCGATATCCGAGAGTGAGAGACACTGAAACGAATATGTCGTCTGGTCCTGGGCGTTGGTCGTGTCAACGTGCTGACTTGCACAGCAACTTTTTCCATAAGGTACATCACCTGCTGTTCATGGTTTGTTATCAAACTGACGCTTGGCGCAGAACGTGATTTGGACGTTGGACATGTTTTAGTACCTCATCTATCCCTAGTGCGTCATTCTCGCAGGTAATCGTGCGAGAGCCGTCCAGACTCACTGTGATATTGTTTTCGGGCAGCTTCGACATGACATATCTCTACGACTACAGTTTTATCCTTTTCTACAACTTGATTTTCACGTCACTACACGTCATCGTTCTGGGAGGTCAGTGCTTCGAAGGTTGACTCAGGTGTCGTAGCGCTGATGTTCATTCCATCAGCCTTTGACCAGGACGTCAGCACAAAAAGCGGCCATGGCATCCCCTAAGCTCTACCTTAGAGGTATCCGTGGTCTGGAATCCCGACTCAAGTTCTGGACGTGTATGCTCGGCGGTCGATGGTCATTTTCTACATTCCCTATTTCGTCTGGTCTCTGCCACGTCCCAGAATGGCAGGGGTATCGACACTCTGTCCGATCTGGGTACCGTCATTGCATCGCTAGCGTTCTCGCCGAAGAGCGGTCGCTGTTAGAACCTAGAGTTAGGACAGGAGATTCGGCCTTTCCACAAGGTATGTCGACACATCTGCGTTTGAGATGTTCATTCTCACCGTGCGCGTCCGGCAGTCTTCGTCAATCGTTGGTCCTAATAGTATAAGTAAATCAAACACGATCGACGTTCTATTGGTCGTGTTGTTCGTGTTCTAACCTTCAGGACTGCAGCGTCGGGGTTCACTTACGAGATATCCAGTGAGTTTTGTTTTTCGTTAACGTTGTATCATGCTCTTACGCGCTATGAAGGTCCTGACGCATTCAAGGTAATGCCAGGCTCAAAATTGGTAACCTAGAGTGAGACCGCAAATCCCATCGTGGCCGCCTCCAAGTAGAAGAATCCAATGGACCCAACGTCCGACTGGTCATTCACAAAATGGTGCTGGTCAATTTCAAGAGCTACGCGGGCAGGCAGGAGATTGGACCCTTCCATAACTTGAATGTATGTCGATGTATTTGAGATATTCATTCTCACCATGCGCGTTTCCCAGTCGTTCTCGTTGATCGTTGACCCCAGTGGTCCAGGCAAATCGAACAAGATCCATTGTCCGTGTTCAAATACCGTGCGGCCAAAATGCGACCAGAGTTGATCCACAACTCCGATCGGTATCCCGACTTCAGGACTGCAGTGTTAGGTTTCACTTCCGAGACATCATTGATTTAGTGAGTATCGTTTTTATCGTCGACGTCGTCTCATGCTTTTACATGCTCCGTAGCCTGGTCCCGACGGCGCATTCAAGGTAGTGCCAGGCTCGGAAGTGATTGTGGCACGGACAGCGTACAAGAACAATTCAAGCAATCAACGGACGCGCTAGCACTTTCACAAAAGTTCAGACGCTATTGAAGGGCCGGGGGATTGATCTCGATCACAAGCTTTCCTCATCTAGTAGGTAACGTAGCCAGCCGCTTCTCTACCCTCCGCGACTCACTGAACGTATCCACTTCCAGGGCGAAGTGGAATCGATTGCACAGATGAAGCCAGAAGCTCAGCATGAGCATGAAGATGGGTTGCTCCAACCCCTTGAAGACGTCGTCGGTACTTCGTCATACAAAACCCCCCGATCGACGAAGCGTTCGCGCAAGTGGAGGAACTCAGTGAGAAGCGCGGCTTAACCGGCTCTGTATCGTCGAACGTGAAAACACCCAGGAAGGATATAGAAGGGGGCCGTTGGACTGCCTGAAGATATCCAACGACCACATTCAAGCGCAGAGCCGGCAGTGGTACATCTGGAAGTGTTTGGAGGATGAGGACAAATTTAACACAGATCGCGGATGCCGAGCGCCTGTTGCTGGAGTGGCACTTTGAGGGGCGTGAGACGACATACGAGGTTCATTCGTTTATTAATTTCTGTTCATTATCTCATTCCAGATAGGAAGTGGGAGCTACTGCCGAAGCAACCGTCAAAGACCAAACCGCGCACGAGAAACAGGCCGTTGGGCTTGAAGAACGGCGTAAACACGCCAACACCGAGGCAAAGGAGCTCAAGAAGGCGTTCCAAGACGTTAGATTTTCGCTGACTTCTCGACAAGCTATTTAACGCCTTCGAACAGGACGAACAAGGCAAGACTACGGTTGAACGGACGATATCTAGTGGCGCACGCACATCATCCGTGGGGCGATAAGCTGCGGATCGTTGAAGACCGGAAGTATTGAGACAGTACGAACAGGACGGGCGCACTCAGGTCCTACTACAACTTGGACGTCCGCATGCGACGAATCACGACGACTCGGATGTCGCAACGCGCCACGGTGTCACCCACTGGCAGTCCACCTTGCTCTACCTTTGCCTCTGCCTCCGTCTACCCTCATCTCCCACGCGCATAGCGACGCAATCAACCCATCAGCATGTTGCTCGAGGGAGTGCAGGCAGCTACAACAATGGTCAAAATGCGTTGACGGATGAAGAGGGCCCGTTCATCCAGATGATCCATGCGAGCCGGAACGCGAAGGTCCTGCTAGAAGAGGATGGTCAGCAAAGCTAGAAAAATACAGGAGATGCGCTCCTAGATGTTTGCAGAGCCATTTACACCAGAGACAACGACCCCTGACGTCAAGCTCGCTCGGGGTGCACACGGCATCACCCGCCAGCAGCGCAAGGACTGCAGATACGAGGACACCCACGATGCGACACACTGCAATGACTCGGACGTCGCAAACGCGCACACAACATCGCTCGCGCTACGGCGGGAAGTCGAGCAGGCAATGAACACAGTGAATCAGCGGCCGAAAGAAAACGAGTCTCACTCAGTTGAACATGGACATCAAGAAGCTGGTGGCGGCGGGGAGTAATGGGCGGAAGCGGCTCGAGGATGCAGAGAAACGAGTACTAGTAGTACTAGCGTGCGAGATGTGGTGAAGCATGCAGCAGCAATTGCTGGGGCTGTTCGCAGTCAAAGTGTAAATAATGTATTTGGTAGTACTTTTGATTTGAATGACTTTGATACATACACTTCAGGCTGTTAGTTGTCATTTTCGGTAACTGATCAACAAGAAAAATTCCTGTGGAAAGATGGACTCAGGCTTTAAGTTAAGCCAAATTACAATTTTTGCATAGTGACTGCTGGAAGTGTGGAATGTCTGTGAACTTTGTGAAGTCTGTGTGTTCTGCCACTGCTGGACTGTGAACTCTGGGATATCTGTGCAAGCTGGAAATACTGGAAATGCTGCTCCTGAACCCCTGGTTTGCTGATGAACAAAAGCAGTATGTTGGAGTCTGAAAATGCAACACGACTTGTCACAACTCGTGACGCAGTCATCACATGATTTATTCTACCACACTGCGAGTCAGGCATTGGCTATGCTGAGTACAAAAATACCTAGTAGAAATGGCTGGTTACAAAAAAAAACACTGGTACTGACAATCAGTGGTAGGTCGAGGCTAGCACTGATTATCAGTGGCATAGATGAGCCACTGAAATGATGTGACTACGACATCAGTGGTTGTGCCATTGATTTTCAGTGTGTCAGTGGTGGGGCTGCTGATTATAAGTGGCTTTACTTCCCACAGTGCATAGGGTTCGGACATGTGGACTCAGATGGTCATACAAGTTGCATATGCACGCTTGGCAGAACGATTTGGTGGTGACAATGGCCTGGTCATACCGTGGCCGGCATGTACATTCGAGTCTGCTTCGACTAGGAGGTCCCACAAGGGTTGCTTAGGAGTGATCAGAGTGGTCACTAATGAATGTGTTGCATTCGTGCGAGCCATGTTGAGAAACACAGGTGGGTTGTGACAATTTGTTCCTTCACTCCGAGTCTGCGGTGAGAGCCCGATTGCGTTTATGGACTAATAAAAGGTCCAGCGATAAAGGACGAGATTGTACTTATGCGTGGACAATTCTGGAACGTTTGTGTGAAGCCCGCCGTGGCCAAGCGGCGAGAAACACTGAAGAGAGGCGGATGAAAGAACTGGACCACACTCTGTTGCCTAGGGTGACGATGACATTGTCATTACTTCAGAAATAAGTCAATAAGTACTAGGTAAACCTACTATACTTATTCCCCTGGATCCAATCTGACTATAAGCTGATGTTAGGACAACTCTAACTATCAGATCAAACAGTAGACGAGTA
>JBBPOC010000426.1:0-17545 GCA_038091235.1 Tylopilus rubrobrunneus | reverse complement strand
ATCGGAAAACGTGATTGTCCCCTATTCAGGCGTTGATCAACGACGGATGTTGTCGACCATGACAGCACCATAGACGCACCGAGAATAATTCGGTAGCCCGACCGTAGCTTGTACGGCTGCAGACACAATTATATTTCCCCTTCAACTATCGCCGTGACACTTACCTGGCCTGGTGCAATCTGCTTTCCGTTCAGGAACTATGCAGCAAAGTCAGCTGCCTGCAAGAGCCCTCGAACGTGGACTTACCGTGACGCTATCTGGCATGGCATGTAAGGTTACTTTGCCATCGACGTTCTCAAATGAACAGTGCTCTTCGGATATGTTGTCTCCACTGAGCCGGATTGCCGCTGGTTTTTCGCTATCCATGCGGCCCACCTGTCCTCTCAAAGTGAGTGTTGTGGTTAGCACCAGAGCGTGGGTGAACATGCCATAGTACAACCGGGTTTGAGCTGATATATTAGACATTCGCTCATCAGCGGGTCTATGAACCAGGTCATCGACGAGCTCAGGGATGAAGTAATGTCAATGCTTGCCTTCATTCTAAGCAGTGTGAATAGTTGCGTTCAGCTTATAATTCGGAGCTTCTGTCATTGTAATACTCACCAAGTTTACCAAATGGGGCATCTAGGTAAGATGTCAGTGGGATGTCGATTCGGTCCTCACAATAGACCGACCTTCTTCGGGGTATGCACACCAACGAGGTCCTTCTCCACCGTAATTCCTAGCTCCTCCAGTGCCTTTTCTCGTTCTTTCTGCACCTCCTGAGTCCTCGCCAGCTTTTCTTCCCACGTCTCATTCAAACTCTGCATCAATTTCTCGCTCGCTTCCATTTGTTCTTGTAGCTCTGCCTTTGTAACAGTCTTGATCTTTCCGTCCTTGGTCTGATATGTGACCTTCTGTCTCTCAGGGGGTATAAGCGGGTCGAACGTATCCTCTCCACTTGAAGACGCAACACGAGCTACGCGCCAAGTTAGCCGGCAATGCGTCACAAACACCATCTAGCATATACTCGCCCCTGAGCAATTCTAACTCTTCCTTGAGCTCGCGCACAAGCTTCGCGTTTGGGTCCTCGTTCACAACGGCCTTGTTCTTGATCTTCTTCGCTTGATCAGCATACCGTAACGTGCTCAACGTCTCCTCGTAATCGGCAGGTGAAATGGCGGCAATCATTGCGGTCTTGGAGTTCCCTCCTAAGCTGTCCTTGAGCAACCATGTCAAAACCTAATTGTTCGTCAGGGCTGAGAGAACAAGTGACAGACATATTCCCTCTCACAGAGTCGCGATAAGGGATGAATTCATCCCCCTTTTTCTTTCCTTTTTTTCCATCTTGACTGACGAGGGCGAGTTGAGATATGACCTTTCCGAGCGTTGTGAGTGATTTGTTAATATTTGCACCTTCTTTGAGACGTTGGCCGGTCGCCCCAGTCGAATTGGCCCTCTCTGAACCCGCCAAGTCGACCAAGCTTTGCAAGTGGGTGTCAGCTAGTATCATGTCAGAGGAGCCAAAGGCAAGTGCAAACCTGATCCGGGATACTTTCTCGGTATCTAGGTTTGTATCGACGTCGTGCTTCTTCATGGTCAGCAGCAGGGTAAATACTGCATGGGATCGAGATGACCTGAGAAACTGTGTGTTGGGTGTGCCAGTTGGATGTAACAGCAGGGTCGTATGACTCACGTCTCGTTCATGTTGGTAGCAGCGACTGTCCGTGCCTTGTTTCCGTCGTCCATGAGCCTCATCATCTCATCATAACTGCTCACGACCAGTTTGGAAAGGTCCTCCACATATGGTCCCAGACTTGGGTGCTCTCGGACACGTAAATTGCCACTGTTTTTAGGATTCAAAAGGTCGCGGACTTTTTCGTTGTATATCTGTGGCTATCGTGTCATGGAAACGTATGAGAAGAAAGTGAGTGAGACACACCTCGATGTATGATACCTCTACTGAGAAATTAACATTCGGATCGGTGGCCTTCTTCTCTTCTACGCGTACAAATAACTCCGAGCATGTCAATGGTATAATTCCTTTGTCGGGTCCATCTGAAGAGGGGGGTCGTCAATGAACGCAAGATTATACTTGACCAAAGCACATACAACCCATCATACTGTCGCATGGGCAGGTGAGCAGACGTGAAGTGCACATATGGTATAGTTTGATACACACCTATACGATTTGCCAGAACCTATCAAGTTCTCTGTGAATATCTCATTCTTAACAGAGCATGCCTCTTACCAGTCTGTCCATCTACAAACACGTGTTATATATCATCTCACAGGAAGGCGACGGGCTGAGGTGGTGGCATGGGACTCACAAGCCAAAATACACGCATTAAAACCCGCAAACCCATGGTCCAACAATTCCTTCCCTAGGTCGTCGTACAACGTCTGCTGTGAACAGTAGCCTGGCTCGTCGCGAGGCCCAGCGGACCAATAACTCTTGTCGAAGCTAAAGGCCATCGTTTTCCGTTCCGTGGCACGCTGGGCAGACCCAGGCTCTGGCGGATCCAGGAACGTCTGGTTGCCTTGCATCCGAATGAGCGGTTTTGCACCTCGTGTAAGCTCTGCATGATTGATTCGCGGAAGGTCAGAAAAGAAATTGAGTGGTGGTATGTGCGTGAGGCGTACCGCGACTGTTGAGCGGCCTACATCGTACGACGACCTTGATATTTCCTTCGCCGGCTTCGGCCATCGTTTTTGGTCGAAACGCTGCACCCCTGAGTACACTCTAGTAGCTGTTTGTTTCCAAGAAAGAAAGACGTGCAAGACAATAAAGGAGGAAAAGGATATAGACGGAAGTGTGCCCGATTGTTGTGTTGGCAGCCAGCCAGGGCAAGCACGTTTAACTTTGACACAGCACAACTTGCGTGAAAAACAGTATTGGTTATCCTCGGCGCTAGAGGAATGAAATACCACCAGGTGGACATATGAACGTATGGTATCGCATGCATGAATACGGGAACACTACTACAGTACAGTTGTCAATTCTCATGACGCATTTTTGTGCAAAGTCCGCACTCGGAGGATAACCCGGTGGCGTACTTGCGAACCATAGTACAGCAACGGCTCACAAGAGATCGAAATCGTCGAGCTAGATTCTGTCAGCAGGACATGGGACAAGTTAATGAGGAAACTAACTTGGTCGTTGTATGCCATGACTGTCCGCTTGAGCTTGGAAGTGTCGACCCAGGTAACAAAGTCTTCCATGTGTCTGGGAAGAGGATGATGGGAGAAGAGTAGCGATGAGGTGAGGATGACGTGCCTTGTGACAAGAAAGGCAGGATCAGTAATTGTATCGGGACCGACACGAACGTGGCCCTGTTCGATGAACTTGGCGGCCTGTAGTGGAGTGTATGCGTGGGGGGGCAGTGCACGGGTGGAGTACGTACTGCGCTGACTGTCTCGGCCATTTTGCTCATGCACATGAAGACGGCGAGGCGACGTCGACAAAATGCGGCGACGGTGAGCTTATTGTCGACGTCACTGAGTTTGGCGTGTGAATTGAGGACGCCCATGTCGTAGAGTTTGGAGAGTAGCTGTGCTTCCATCTGTCCGCGAAAGGGGTCCTGGGCAGGGAGCATGGAGAGACGGTGTGCATAGGAGCGGAGCGCGCCACAGAGCTTGTTGTATCTGTGATCAGATGAGTGGGGCCAGGCTGTGTGGGGGTGACTGACTTGTGGTAGTCCTCCCGGTCTTGGATGTGGTATCTACGGATGACTTTTATCTCGCGCACATTGGCGTCCTGTTTCCACTGCGGGGGGGTCGGGCGGGTGGTCTCGGGCGAGATGTGGGGTACGCACGGCGAGAAAGTCGACTTTTTTCAATAATTTTTGTTCGTGATGTTTGAGCTTGCGGACCATGGTTTGTGTGGCACGTGGCAGAGGGTGTGGGAGTGTGCACCGCCAGCAAGTTTGAGTCTGCCGTCGACGTGCTCGTCCAGAGTCTGACATATCTTTCTCCGCGAAAAAATATCATATCTCGCTTTTATTTTTCCCATTTATCATTTAATCACCCGCTGACCCCCGTCCCCGCCCACCAAGCCGATCTGCGTCGCGACACCTCCCCGCCGCGACGGCTCTCTCTGCTCCCCTTCCCCGGCCGTTTCCCCCGCCGCTGTGCCGAGCGCGCCCTGCGCTCGCTCCGTGCTCGCTCCGTCCCCGCCCCCTCCCCGCTTTTTTCGCCCGCATCCCCCGCCCCGCGCCCCCCCGCGAGTGGCTATGAACCGTCATCCCCCCGACATGTTGCGTCCACCCCAGAACATACCCCAGCTCGCCCAGGTACCCATGAATTCCCCTCACTTTCTTCCCGCCCAACAACAACCTCCACAACAGCAGCAGTCTCCGAGCCATATCGGCCTCATGTCCAACGCTCCAAATCCCTCCCTGGCCATGCTCCCGACCAGCGTCCAGGGCCAAGCTACAGCGGCAAGGTTTCAGATGCGTCAGAATGCAATGCAGCAGGGCCAGAATCCACAGATGAACTCATCCGCAGCGCCTCCCGGCGCATCCCACATCGCTCAACTCGGACATAACCCGCTCCAATCCATGGGTTTTCCTGCAGGCATGGTGCCGCAAGGCATCAGTGGAGGCGTACAGGTTCGCCGTGTACAGTCTCATCCTCAGGGCCTCAACCAAGCCGCATCACATGTTCCCCCTATGCATCCCGCCCAGTCGTCCCTCAATGGTATCAACATGGCCATCAATCCACAGTCGAACATGTCTGCCCACATCCGTGCCCCTCCCCAGCAGCCCATCATGTCTCGCTTACCACCGGGATCAATTTCCCCAGATTTAATGGGCCGTCAACCGAGCGCTACCGCTGTGTCACAGAACCCTCTCAGGGCACCCTCCGCGTCATCCCAGATCATGAGCAGTCTACCGCAACCCCCAGGAATGCCGCAGGCGGGTCTCCAGCAGCCCTTATCTCAAAACTCCTTCCAGCCTGCCGTTCCTGGCCATCCTCATCATGCCCCTTCCCTCACTTCCTCTCCCCGCCCAGGTGCTCATTCCCAGCCACCGCATACCGCTTCTAACATGATCATGGGCCAGCCGGGCCCATCCCAAGCGCCGGGCCCTCGTGCGATGAGTCATCCTGACAATGCATTCGTCGGCCTCCAGAACAACCATTTCTCGCAGAACATGGTCGTTGGTTCGGGTCGAATACCAAATCCCGGCGCTACATTCTCCTTTACCCCATCCGTCTCCCAAAATGACGCTCTCGAAATACCACAGCCCATCGGTGAAGGTCTCCCAAATACTTCCACCCCAATTCGTCCTGCATTTCAGCCTACCCCTGCCCAACAATTCGAGCAGCATCAACAACAAAATGACACCTTTAACGGCCATTTCGTGTCACAGCCAAATCAGCCACCACCTACACGTCCTCCATCACATCCTAGCACTGCGCACGGGGGCTCCGTACCACCACGGCAAATGCCAACGTCCCATCGGCACTCACCGTCAGATCCTATCGCTGCACATGTGCAGCAGCAACCTCAACGACCGCAGTCTCAGCCACAAGGCTTGCCCGGTCGCCCACCGTCACAGGCAGGAGCATCACATACACCACGAACCTCTCAATCACAACTCCCTTCTTCATCCGGGCTTATCTCTTCTGCTCGAATAACCCCCCATACCCAGCCGTCTCAATCATCTCCTCATCAGCAGCGACAATCGCCATCAGTACAGCAGCCTATAGCCCCCCGTCCCTCGCAAGGGTCAACAACCAATTCACCCGCCACTAATGCAGCTTCTGCGGAGGCAAGTTCCTCTCAAACTCAACCCTCTGTTATCCCACGGCCTCCTGTGTGAGTTCCGAGTATTTACTAACTTTATTCTGGAACGGAATCCTCATGCTTTCCGTGAGCAGGATGGCTCCCCCTGTGGGACTTGGCCAGGGGCTCACTCGTTTACTCCAGTTTAGTGGACAACTGTCGAACGAGAACCCTGATGTTAGTATACTTCCTGGCTTGCTGTTAACCCTTCACTCATCCGTCGTCGCGAATTCTTTGTTAGAAATATAAGTTATCATTTTGGGCTGGGCTAGTGCAAGAATATTTTACGCCGAAGGCGATTATGAAGGTCACTCTGTGGAAGGATAACCAAAGGAATGAGGCTAAACCATTTGGTACGTTCCTTCGCCGGTTCCTGACAGTTTGAAGCGCATTTCCGACCGGACCGCGTTCAGAAATCGGCGTTTCCATAATACCTCGATATTTTCTGGTCACCACACAATCAGGTGTCAAGTCTATGACGCTGTCACTCGATGGCGCGCGCGAGAGACTTCTTGCCCAACATCATGCAGTCGTAGAGTGCGTCAGCGCCGTATGGACGTACAGGTATAACAATGGATACACTGTCACGTTACGCGGTCCCTTGACGGTCCACGTCTTCATTGTTCCGATCACAAATCCCGCGCTGCCCCAGCAGGCTCCTTATACGCTCAGGTTTGATCACCTTCAGTTTGATGCACACACGCATGAAAAGTTTATCTCCCTCGATTCAATTTCTGGGCAACGTGCTCTCGAGCAACCCAGGACACCTGGTGTGCGTAATGCCTCTACTCCCGGCCCGAACGGCGCACCGATCGGTCAACGAGAGGAAGATAGGCAGTGGGACGAGCCTCGTATCTCGATCGAGCATGCGACCATACCATGCGAACCAGTCGACCAAGCTTTTGGCATCCCTCCAGCCTCCTTGCGGTGTTTAGAGGTTCGTATTCCGGAACATTCGTCTTGAGTGATAATCCAATTGTTTTGCAGCTGGCCGAGAGTGTAAGTCAGATGACAGACTTGATTGCCTTCGCAAATAATATGCAAATGGGGCCGATGGGTAGCTACGCCACTCCCGAATACATGTGAATACGGCGCCTGACAAGTTCTCCACCTAGATGCACTCTCGGCGATGGCGAAGAAGCTCCGAGAAACACCACCTAATCCAGCTGTCAACGGTGTATACATGGGCCCAGTTCTAAGCGGTAGTGGACCAGGGAGTTTCCAGAGCTATAGTGGTCCACTGCCGTCCGCCTTGTATCCGGGCATGTCACCGTCAGCTATTCCTATGCATCCTATGCCGTCGGGCAGTTCCCCTCAAAATGCTCCACCACCACTACTCTCTGCTGATGTCCCCGCAAAGCAGAGTAAGCTCCCCACCTCCGGCCCCGCTCCCCCAGCACCTAATCAGCCTCCCGCTCCTTCGCAGGCGGGACTGACCTCATCTACTCCTACCATGACCGCGGTAACCCTCAAACGCAAACCCAACGATACCAACTCGCCGACAATCGGCAACGCTGAACCACAATCAAAAAAGACGCGCAAACAAAAACGGAATGGTTAGCATCCGGTGGATTTTTGTGGAATATCTTGTGTCGCCACTGTGGCGTCGGAACTATATTGTGATTGTGATGGTCATCATATCAGCCCCCTCCCTTACGCGTATCTGCTGCTACATATATCGTTCTATCCTTTGGCAGGACGTGAACCGAGCACTGTTTCTATTGCTCGGATTCACAATGTGTTATTTATAGCTGTCTGTACCACTACGATACTCTCTCCGAACATTGCGAATTGCTTTCGCGGCGATCTAAGCTGTGCATCCAGCACATCACCGACTGGAAAACTCGACAAATAAGCTGATGATTAACCTTCGTCTGTGATGCATCTGACTGACACAGTGACAGGGAACAGAGGATGGGTCCATGATGGCATTCACTGATGAGGGATGCATTTTCCAAATAATCGACTGACTGTCATATGGTCTCGAATAAAACAGTATGTATCGCATGCAAATAAAGAGGTGGAAGTGGAAGCCCAAACTAGCGTCACGTAAAATAACCGACAGGGCGCTAAAAAATCGGTTCATGGCTGAAGTCGCATTGATCGCCATATCTACATCTGTGGATCATGAAAGACGGGTCGTTAGCTTTCTTCCAGTCTCATATTCAAATGTGATCGATGCTCGCCTTCCTTCCGCAAAGAAACTGCATGGTCTTCGTTTACTACTTCTATACGAGGCCTCATCGCCTTTCCCCCGGCCACGTCCACGAACCCCGCGTCCTCGCCCCCTATCAGCTGCCCATCGAGCTCGGGCGTTGGCATCGTCTCCACCGAACTCCTGCCCGAACTCTTGAAACTGGCCCGTCGCACTCCAACCTGGCACCTGGCCCGCACCACCAAACGGCGGTGGTTGGCCACCGCCACCTGCCGTCTGCCCCGGATTGAGCAGCGCCTGCGCCTGCTGCATCAACTGTTGCATCTGCTCTGGTGGTATGGACGACAGGATGCTCGGATCAAAACCGACCAGCAGACCACCGCCGGCCCCCGTAGCATCGTTCATCGGGTGATCTACGCCACCTGCTGCGAGCTGGTTCACCAGGTCTGCGACGGACACCTGCGGCGTCTGTGCAGCCCCACTCCAAAAGACGATGTCGCCCTCCGGCCCCACCGTCATCATCTTGACGTCCACATCCACGTCCTCCTCCGGAATTGTCGCAGCAGGCTCAGCCGGACTGTCTGGTATCTGCGCCGCGTTCATATACAGCGCGCCCAACGCAGTCTGCTCTCGCTCCTCTTGAGCAGTCTTCTCCACGCTTTGCAGGCCGCGTTGCGTCATTTCAATATCTATTGGGATATCGATAGCTGTAAGGACGGAAAAAAATTTGGTGCTGCCGTTAGCGATCGAATGGGTTTCATCATTATCACAGCGACTCACTTAATGGATCCATCCAGTCAATGAGTTCTTCGAACAAGTGTGCATGCAACGCTGCCCCCTCTCCCCGATCAAGATCGCGAAGACTGTGCGCAGTATGTATACCCTATCGGGTGAGTCCAAGACACGCGACATCAATGTACAGTACACGTGAAAACAAAGCAAAGGGCTGACATCTACTGGATCATCGTCGTAGACCGCACGTTCGATCAGCCGGATTGACTCTAGCTGGCCTTCTGGCGCCCACGATACCGATTTACGCTTTGTCTTGCCATTATTATTGCCTATGGGTGGTGTGCTTGACGCTGGAGCCGGAGGTGGCGTGGACACGGCCGGAGACGCTTTTCGTGCTTTACCCATAGACTTGAGGGCTTCCTGAAATGGATCGATCGACGACGGTTGCGCGACATTGGTATCCGGCTCCTTCTTGACGTTCATCACCGGGGCCTTCTTGAAGCTGGGTAATTTCGGTTTTGGTTTTGGAGCCGAGAAAAATGACGAATCCGACCGGGAATCTTTGACAGGTAGGGTCACAGGTTTCGCCTCCTTCTTTACGGCTACTTTGGAAGACGATGCGGTAGGTGTGATGGCAGCCTTCTTTGCGGGTGGCGCGGATTTAGCAGCCGGTGGCTCATTGAGCTTCCGTTTCTTAAGTTTCACATCTGGGATGAGAGTTAGCGCCCGTCCTCCTCGATAGAGAGCGACGTGACCCACCCTCCGTAGGATTGCTTTCTGCCTGTTTTGTGGCAGTTTCAACTAGAAGACGCCACTTCCGTTCTAAATTCGACGCCATATCCTTGATCGCTGCGGTAGGAACAACGATAAACAGGCAGTTGTTAGATACAAAAAGTCTTTCGCTTAGATTATGATACGACAAATGGGCACGGTTCCATGCAGGGACAGACGTATGTATATCTCCACCGAGCGCAGGAGTTGAATGGCTTGTACTAAAACGGCGCTCACCTGGTGCTGGCGGTTCCTTGACAAGTTTCACTACGATCTTGCCCAATTTTGATGCCTTCAAGGCATCAATCGTCATAGGGAGCCTATCCACGATCTAAAGGTAGCACATCAGGCCTTTATCGTGCTCCAATAATTTGAATCAAACTGACATGAAGCAACGGCATTATGGTTTCAACTAGAACACTGTCGCTCTTAGCCATCAAACCGGCTTTCAGCCAATCGCGAGTGATATCCATCGCAGTGGGATTTTCTAGCCACGCTCGGAAATAATGATTACCGGCGTTGTCTCTGATTTTGGTCAAGATCTCTAGGCGGGTAGTCGCGTCTACGTCCTGGGAGCCAAAGTGGTCGATGTACGAGACAAGAGTGTTAACAGCCCCGGCTCCAGTGAAAGAATTGGGTTGGAGAAGTGGCCTGATGTCTGCAGAGAATTTGTCCATTCGGACCTGAGGGTTGACCGAGACTGCAGGAGTGCCGGTCGGCGTTGAAGACGTAGACGGAGAGTAAAATGAAGACAAGGTGCCATTCATGGAAGTGGAAGGAGAATGAAGAACATGAGGGGAGAGTGTGGCGGGTTGAGATTGAGATTGTGCTGGTTGATGTGGGGAATGCGAATAAAAATGCGGTGGAAGAACATAAGAGGGATTAATCGATAATGTAGGTTGCTGGTACTGATACTGGGCTTGTTGTTGTCGTGACTGCGTCGGTTGCGTGGCTGGCACAATTTGGTTTGAAGATTGTGAATATGGTCGGGCAGTCTCCGTATCACTGATTGTGGTCAATGCGGGGCTGTGAGATAACGATGAGTCACCGTAACCCCGAAACACCAAAGGACTTACTCGATCATTAGTTGTGGCTGAGGGGGCGGAGGGGGTGGAGGAGATGCTATCTGCTGCTGCGACGTCGAGGGTTGTAATAACGGGGATGCGGTTGCACCGTTTAGTGTCGAGTAACTTGAGAGCGGCAGCGGTGCCGAAGAGTTTGACCAGGACAAAGAACCATACGCCATGGCATTGTATGGGGCAGGGACGGTGGAGATATAGTAGCTTTGGTACGGGTTGGCATAATATGGCTGGGGCGAGGATGATAGTGAGGTGGACGTCGACGGCCCTGTTGGATACAAAGCGTCAGAGTTTTGTTCGGGTGGAAGTGGGTTAGTGAGCGCTAGAGAAATGCTTACCCGGTATATCGCCCAACCCAAAGTCAGCCAGATCCAATGGCTGCGCAGCAGCTGACCCTCCCGCACTCGAGTTAGGCGCTGAACGGTCTTTCCAGTCGTCGTTTGAGGAAGATGCACCGTCAACATGGACGTGCTGGGGGTCGGGGACATTCTGCGGCCATTGATTGGGCACATTCGGGTACATACTATCCATCTGGACAGATTTTTCTCTTTTTTTTCTGCCGTCCCTTGGGCTCTCAAGCGTTTTCGAGGTAACACTTATTTCTGTGCAAACGAGACGCGGAAAAGAAGAGAAGAAACGCAGACGGTATACAAGCCTTTTCACCTTTCGCAGGGCGTCGCCACGCTCAACCGCCTGCGAGTTCTGTCTCTGTGGTGGTGCTGAGGATTGAAGCGCACTGACCAGCCGAGGACGCATTAGTGTTGCCACCTTATTCGTCTCCGCCCAAAGCGCTATTTCAATCTTATATCCGGCACCACGGCATGGGCTGTGGCTCGCACTGGAAGCGGTGCGCAGGAGCTTTTTTGAAACGATCGTCCATGGTCTGCGAGTCTAAGGTGTCAACGTTCCGACCTCCTTGCCGTTACGTGCATCGCCAACAGCGGCCCACATGCATACTTCCATACGTTCTAGATCTCCACAAGAAACTACGTCTCGTGCCAGTTCCTGTGCGATAAACAGTACAGTACGTTCTGACTGCACGTCGTTGTCTCTCTCGGGTCCTCACAGAGTTTCACAATTCAGGAACTATGATCACTGCCATTGCCACGGTCGTGTAGGACACTCGTCGAAGCGCAGACCAATAATTGTATGAATAGTGATGCTTACCTGATGGCTAGTTGGGTTTCAATTAACGATCCTAATAGGCATCAACAAACAAAAGCTTATAATTGCAGCTATCAACAACCTAGTCGATTTTCACACTACCAAATCCTTCCTTGTCTCCCTCTCCCAAGCTACTCTAAACGCGTCTCTACGCTTACTTCTGGCCATGGCCCCCAAATCACCCAAGGAACCGTCCTTGAGCGTGGACACGACAAGGACTGAGGTCAGTATGCGCGTCGTACCAAGAACTACCTATCTGAGTGCCCCTCTATCTGCAGTTCATCACCAAACTATCCACTGCTGCAGAAGCGATGCGTCAGTTTGGTAATTTCGCGGACGCGCTTGCAAAGGTAGTTTCCAAAGCGCCGCTTGACGATCCTGAGGTCGTCGAGGCCTTGCAAGTCGCCATAGACGCGATTCCCGCCCCATCGAGGAAACGCAAACTCACCGCCTTAGGAGGGGCGGACGAAGGCGGTAAACGAAGGAGGCGAGAGAAAAAAGTGAAGGACCCCAATGCTCCTAAAGCCCCTCCCTCTGCATACATCCTCTTTCAAAACGACATCCGTAACGCCGTTCGCGAACAGAACCCGAGCATCCAGTACAGAGAACTTATGGGCCTTATCTCTCAGCAATGGAATGCCCTCCCCCCGGAGAAGAAGCAGGTGATTTGCAAAGCTCTATGCCGTTGGTAAAACCTCATCTTTGCAAATAGCCCTATTTTGACAGAGTCACTGCTGCCAAGCTAACCCACGAACAGGAGTTAGCCAAATACAACGCGTCAAACCCAAATCATATCCCATCGCTATCACAAGGGCCCTCGAAGACGGTAAGGAAAGAAGCCGGGGTCGCTGAGAAGCCCGGAAAGAAGGTTGTCTCCGTAAGCTGTTTATAAGCCTTACGTATTTATGTACTGAATGCGAATAACAGAAATCAACAAAGCCTTCACCTAAATCAGCTGAGACTGTTGCTTCGTCAGAGGACGAAGGGGCTTCTGACGATGAACCTTCTGGAGAGGAGAATGAAGTAGTCGAGGGCAAGGAGGAAGACGATGGAAGTTCAGAGGAGCCAGACGAGGAAGAGGAAGAAGAACCCGCTCCTCCACCTGCCAAGAAGGCGAAAAAGGCCGAAAAGAGAAAGTAGCCGGCCGAAGACAATGGTCCTGTGTTGAATTCATTCGTGACACGTACATCTCGATGGTTGAGTCCTTTTTTCTCCGATGTTTTGCTGATACTATACGTGGTTTTTGTCGATATTCCTCTACGATACATACAGGATCCTGCGTACATGACTCATGGCCAGTACTTTCATTGAACATGCCAATTGCCTTGTAAATGTGTGTCTGTGCTCGGGCCGCCGCGCTGCTGCGCAAACGACAGCAAAGCGATGTCCACAAGACACAAATCAGTTGCACTGCCCCATGCGGTGTTGAAATCTATAAAACCCACCGTCCCACTCCAGATCGTTCTTGGCTTCATCCATCTACCATCAGCATGGCCACTCCCCCTCCCAACCCGGACACGAGACAGCTGCCCTACGGCTGGATCCAACAGTACAACTGGGAGTCCGTATCGCCCATCATTCTCTTCCCGATTGACACTGATCACTAGCTGATGCAGCTATCGACAATGGTGCCCCACCCGTCGATGCTACGGCCAAGTGTGCTGACCCTGATCTCTAGGTTCTATGTGAACACGCGCGAGAACCCCCCGCGTTCAATCTGGGAACACCCTCTGGGCCCCATGAGTCAGGGTTTTGCACCCCCGCAGGGCCCTCCACCTAATCAGTCATACGGTGCTCCTCTTGGCCAGCCCGGCCCTCCCCCTCCTCCTCCGGATCGCTCCTACAATCGATCCCCGTATGACGGCCCTTCTCCCCAGGGATACGGTGGATATGGAGGCTCTTACAACAATAACACGCCGGCGGGTGGATTCCTCGGGGGTTCCTCCTATGGGAACAGAGGTATGTGGCGGAAAACTTCTCGATATGCACTGATGTATAAGTCACGTGCATTCTTAGCGTATTCCCCTGGATCGCAGCGCGAAGTCGTTTACGTTGAGGATCAACAGCGCCAACAAAGGAAAGGACCTGGCATAGGAACAGCATTGTTGGCAGGTTTGTGAAAGTAGTACCCTTAGAAATCGTTGACGCTAACTTTGGGAACGTAGGTGGTGCTGGTCTGGCCGGAGGTGCTCTCCTGATGGGGGCCTTAGAGAGTCACGACAGACACGAAAGAGAAGAGGGCTTCGAGCAAGGTCTGTGTTGAATACGTACACTGTTCGATATCTGAACTACGCCCGGTAGGTTTCAATGACGGTCGAGTCGACCAAGCGGCCATCGACGACGGCGGCAACGGCGGCGATGGCGACTTCTTCTGATTACCGTGGCCCAGGTAAATGACATCTTCCTTACCCAGCAGTAGTTTTGTAGAAAGAAGTGTACGTATCCAAGTGTCGAGTCAACACATGTCGTTTTTTGAAGTGCATTTAAAAACATTGTGCGGACTTACCATGACAAGGATCGGGCTCAACGATGTGGTCGGATCCTTCCTAAGCTATTGCAAATGTCGCACTGCATGCCGCGGATTGCAACGTGTTGTAATTTTGTTGCTCAGCAGACGAAGGCTCTCCTAAACCTGTGCTCACTCAGTTACTGTTCAATCAGTGATTGGCAAGTCTATGTGTCCCTGGGCGCTTCTCAAGGCAGTGCGTTATATAGGCCAGAGAAGCAGTTTCCTGATTCTTCAGAGCCTTTCTTCCGCGCAACCATCTAGAAGACCTTCCGACAATGAGTTACAACATCGATGCCAACCCGCACACCATGCTCTGGAATAGCCAACCTGCGCCGCCGGGAGGAGGCTGCGCGCAGTGAGTTGTTTCAGTGGATTGATGGACACGGAGCTAATCAGCTTTCATCGACATCAGTGACGTCGCTAACGACCGTCAGTCAATCCACTCTGTAGGTAGCCGGAGTTCCAGGAGCCCACTCGGCATCGTCGAAGCCAGCGCAGTCACTGAAGCTCAGGCGTATGCGAGAGCGGTTAAGACTGGCCAGTGTGGCCAGGGGGGACCCCCGGGCCGCGACCGTGCCATGCATTATACTATTGAAAGGAAACAACCGGAGAGAAAGGGTATGGCCAACGGAGGGCATTTGGCACCCTCGCATAAAAGCGACCCTCAAGCTGGATTTTCCGAGCCCGGACTCAGGCTATCGTTTGCCCAGCGCTTGTATGCGAGTGGGTTGGACCACAAATCTTCGAATCCACCTTCCAGCGGTATTCCCGTTCTACCACCAATCCAATATACCCCCTCCTCAGCTATACCGGCAGGCGGGGGAAGTCCCGTCTCGTCTGGTATGCCATCCCTTGCAACTTTCAACCTCATTGTCTGACGCTAGCCTAGAAATTTCGCAGGCTTTCAACCCCGCTGATCTATACCACGGTAGTGTTACAACACATGCGCCACGGAGCGCAACCGATTCGGATTCGAGCACAAATTGTCCTCGACAGACGCTGCCGGTGTCGCAGGTCTCGAACTGCCCGCCTGTGCCCCGCTCCCACCCGGCTCATCGTTCGTCATCTTGTTCGGACACTGCTACTCAACTTGAAGTCTGGAACTCCCACGCAGTGTCCCATCAACTATCGATGGGCTCGGAGACTCAGCCCCATAGGATTTCAGTAGTCCGTTATCGTGAAGCATCGAGCTCACAGGAATTTACATCCGTCGAGACACGTTCGCCTACTGTTGCAAGTGAGGCGATGCCTCCCCCTGCGCCACGGTCGCAACAACCGGACACAGCCCCCCCATACCCACCGCCTGCCTTTGAGCGACTACTAGATCCATCCAGAGGGGTCGAGGCTGATGTTGCACCACTGGATATTCAGTCGCTTGCGGTTGCACCTCGGGAAGACGGTCTACCCGATAGTTTGCTCCAGTCATCAGCCGAGGTTAATCACGATGAAGTTCCCTTGTACTCGCTTGTCGACGAACAACCTCCCCCACCAGCATTTGACGATCTTGATGGCGCCAGTACTGCTGAAGCATCGCTCGTTGTGATGAGTCCCCATTCTTTACCCCAAGAAGAAAATAGGATATCCACGTCTTCATCGCACCCTCCAGTGGTCTCCCAACATTCTGTGGATTGTGATACGGAGAAAGCACCGGCATACGATCATCTAGATAAAACCACATATCCCTCAAGTACAAGCAAAAAGATGCTTCAAGATTTCAAGTTATCCCCCGCGCTCATTATCACTGAAGGCCCATCGGGCACACTATTATTTGCCTCATCTAGCAAGGTCCCAATCAATTTCCAGTCACCCAGTCCATCACCCCTGGAGTCACCACTGGCATCGCCTCTGCCTTCCGATCTTCACGCTCACTCAGTTCCATTTCCTTGTCCTCCAAATCGCCAGTCTATCGGGCCTTCGCGCGATCATCTTTCGGTTCACAAAAGCACGACTATCTCCCCCCCATCGGTCAACTATAACACAAAGCCAATTGCTGAACAAGGTGGAGAGCGATTCTTTATACCTCCCGCACTGAGAAGGTAACATCCAACCATTGAACCAACAAATCCGGCAACGGTCTGATGATTCAATAATATTAGTGGTTCGGAACCTTCTAGGGCTTCTAATATGATCAAGAAAGAAAGGCTTCACTCCCAGCCTGTTTTCAACGTGGCCGCGAAGAACTTTGCCATCGACGCTCTCACGCATCCGATGTCTAATATGATGCGAGCATCCTCGCTTGACACAAGCACACTTGCGTTTCAAACTTTGCCATCAAATGGACAAATCGCTCCTGGAACGTCATATGGAAACAAACAGAGCAATTTTGACATCTCTCCTTGTCAGTCTTCCGGGATACATAGGATAGTAGGTCGTTTGAGCCCAGAAGCGTCTGGACCCGAAACTGGTCGCTTAGCCCAAGGAACATATTGGCGACCTGCACACGGATATGCCGGCGGAAGGACGGGATACGGAATCTGAGGTTAGCCTCGGGTTCGTTTTGTGGTTTCTGGCAAGGTTACACAGAACTGACCCAGACTACGATCCTTACAGAATCCCAAGCAATCGCTAACATCTCGTCTTCACAACAGTCGCTACCCAAAATTCCGTCGTCTCACACGAGGACAGTTACCACTCACTGTCGGAGACGGATTATTATTAGCCCGGTTTGGCGAGGTGGTCGCACCTTCATTACACTCAGACAGACCTCATATTTCGCCAAGTTGCTCGCTCCCGTATCCGTTACAATCTTCCCATTACTCCATCGATCAAACTGTTCACGGAGCCGTCGTGGCTTCAGGGTTCCTATCCTCCCTGACTGTAGGAAAGTCCATTCGCCCGGGTCCGTGAAGCGTGCCAGTGGCGGCCACGTTTTGCTTTCCGCCTCCTCCGCCAATCGCGTTACAAACGCCTCAAAGCTGGTCGTACTCCCAGGCTAGCGCAATGGATTAACTTCCTCCCGGTATCAAGGCACCGTATTTAAACTTTAGGATCCAGCCCGAAATTTTGCACATGACGTGCTGCTGGTTCCATCAGATGCTTCTACGTGTAACTTATCGACGAGCCCAGATGTTGTGGGTACATACATACGCGAGCTCCACCCAACTGGCAGATATAGGAGTACGGTATTGTAACGACTTGTTGGAGCCCATACATTAGTTTATTGTGCGTTCAAATTTAAAACAGCCTTTTCCACAGAAACTCCCTGTGGACGGACTTCCGTCCCGCTGATCACTTACAGTTTGTCCTACTGGGGTTTAGTAGTAGAGTTAGCAAACACATGGACAAGAAATTTCCACCTACCAACACTTCCCAAGGGTACTCCATACCCACATGATCGAGCCCCAGTAACAGACACGTCTACCCACACA
>JBBPOC010000425.1:0-17555 GCA_038091235.1 Tylopilus rubrobrunneus | reverse complement strand
TGCCCCTCCGGTGCCGCCGCTTCATTTGTATCAGCAACGCGGACGTGGTCGCCTCTTCGATCTTGTCGTTCCTGTTTATTAGAATAGGAATGGCGATATCGACGCGCTTTTGGCAGTTCCAACCAATGATAGCCGCGCCCCTCAAAAAGCTCATAACCATGCCTGTCGTTGTCGTGGCGGCCTCGTCAGTCGCTTTGGCGAAGTACATGAACCGAATGACCGCATGCTCGAATAAGAGGTTGTTTGAAGATCGTTCTCAGCAATGTTGTTCGGCTCAAGTCCTTGGACGTCGGTATCATAAGGCTGCGCAGGAAGGGCTCCTAGAAACCTGAATAAGTCCTGAGGAGGAAGCGCATGACCACCTCTCCCTTCTGACTGAGGTCGATCAGGCCTTCCGTGAGCTTGCGCCTCAAATTGTCGACCATGCGAAACAATGGAATGATTTTCGTGAAGTGGTGCATCTGACGGGATGCGGCCTCTGCGATGAATGGCTCGGATGGATATCCAGAACACAGATACATGCAGTGATAGGGAACGGTCCTTGGCTCGCAACCAACTTCATCTCGAACGCGTGCGCTGACTCTCGCCTCGGCTCGTAGCTGATAGTGATCAGGATGCCGAGAATTGCAATTCGTGCGGTTAAACTATATAATCTTGCTGGAGAGGAGATGGATGTCGTCTAGTACATAAAGAAGTTTCTACAATATCATTGAGGAAGTGTGGCTTGTCTACCTTCTCCTTGCGCTCAGACATGGTCCAGAATCTACATGGCAGAGTCAGAAAAGAGATAGCCAAATAAGAATTGCATACAAAGGCCGCCCAAACCATATCGTGAACATAACATACAAAGACCCTAATTTTCCAGATCGAAGGGGAAACATCGGATGGCAGTCAAAGGGTGTCTCTGTGACAGGACGCCAAAGTATCTCTATGGCTTGCTGTCGAGTCAATCGTGCTTACTGGGAAGACGATCGGAGGCTCGACCCTAGCCCTCAGGATGCCGGACCACTGACTCTAACCGAGTCTATCGTCACTACAGCCTTAGTATTGACGGGAAATGAGTAATCCTTTCTCACCCTTCCTAAGAATTTCTGTAGCAACGGAAGTAACTCAAATTGAGAACGGAGCGGATGGGGATGAGTGCTTACTCAAACACCTGAGTGACTTGAAACTTTCAAGTTGTAGTGCGCCTTTCTCCAACATATCCAAGAGGACTGGCTTCTCTTGTATCAGTTTCAGGAAGTCCTTGTAATGTACGTAGGCTTCGCTGGCACGATTCCCAAGTTGATCCTTAACGGCAAGTAGTAAGAAAGCAGCGTCGTTGTCGCTCAGCGGCCCTGTGTCGATTCCATAACCGCTGATAAGTATTTGATCCAGTGCTCGGTGATCGTCCTCTGTAAAATCGTCTTCAACGAGTTCGAGGTCGACAGGGGCAATAGGATCGGTGCTCATGGTGGTACGTTCAGGGTCAAACACATCAAATTCGACCGCATTCAAGGCCCCTAACGGTTGAAACTCAGAAACTCAGCTGTCACATGGCACACCCGGAGCACCTCGGCAACTTGAAGGCGAGGCCTCTCCGGTGCATCCTCAGCGCTACTTCGTCGTCTTTCGCTGCAGCACACCCAACCATGAACGTTTAAACACCAACTTGTGTTGGATCCTCGCAGCTCTCTCTTCCCTGAGCGCGCAAACCAGTTACCACACTGTCATACTCCTTTCCTGTGAGGCTTTTCCTACCCGCCCCACGGCTCACTATCCCGACAGGTAGCCTTCGTACGCTAGTCCAAATCATTCCCAGAAGCAGCCTCAACTTGTATTTAGTGCCTACATATGAGTGCTTTGTCCCCTTTCCTGCGTGTACAGGGCGTGTAGTCCTACAATCAACTTGTATCAGCACGGAATTAATCAGCAAGGTAATAAAGGACAACAAGGCTAACCGTAAATTGAGTCGACGACGGTGGTTCAGTACACCAACCAGGCCTTGAACGCCGCATCCTTGTCGATCGCCTCATACCAATCACGATCTCCCCGTTCCAACACCTGCACGCTCTCCACCTGGTCCCGTCCTAGCTTCAACCCGTTGTACAAGTGTGGAAACAAACCCTCTCCAGGGCGTGGTCCACACACGTTTCCTTCGGGACTTTCCCACTTGATCTGTCCTAGCTGGTTGAGGGGGGCATACAGCAGACGAAGCACGAAGACGCGGGGGTCAGACTCGAAGAAATGAGCAAGGGTCCCAGGAATTTGGTGTGCCGTCGACAGGTGAATAAACCCCGAAGTTTGGTCGATGTCAGAGACGGGGAGGGCGTCGGGTAGGGTAGCAGGATCTAACGGGACCTCGGATGTGTGGGGAACGAGTTTGTAAATGTAAGTCGGCAAGGCGACGTCGCAGGTAGACATTGGTCGTTATCAATTCAAACAGATGAGATAGACACGGCTCGCAGCGCTAGCCACTGCACCGGTTATACTCTCGGGTACCATCTTCGCCGGATGGCCCACAGAAATAGAAAAGTGGAGGAACATGGGTATCTCTACTTTGAGAAAAGGAGGGGAATGTACATAGTTACACGATTAGACTTACAGACGATTCCGAACGTGCGGAATTGGCCCAAAAATATTTCGATACACATCCATTAGGTGCTGGACACAGGCAAAGTTGTAAGGGTAGGCAATGGACCGACACGGTAGAGAGAGAAAGACCATCAGCAAAACCCGGTTTTCAGATTAGTGGCAAGGTGTACTAGCACATAGTGCTCATAGTGCTCATAGTGCTGGACAGTACTGGACAGCTACATCAGGTTTTGCTGATGACGGGTAAAGTTGCCACCATAGTTGAGGAAGAAAACAAAGGAGAGGAAAGAAAATGGTACCAAATGGAGGAGAGCCGTCCAGAATAGCAGTGAATTCACCAATGCATATTCGATCCCACCTCAGAGGACATCTGATAGCCGTCCCGAGCGCGCGTGTGGTTCATCCGTTTCTCGTGATTGCTTGCCTCGTACGAGCGTTCGTGGAAACTCTCTTCGAGGGACCGCGGGAACGGAAAGTGGACCTCTGGCTTCATAGGAGGCGAAGGTGTGTTGACAATGGGTATAGTCCCCTTCTTCGATTTCTTGCCCTTCTTGCCCTTTCTGCTGCTCATGCTCCCCGTCGACCCTGTCGACTTCGCTTTCGCCATCGGTGGAGCGTATGGTCGTTCAGCCGACGGAGCGAGCGGTGTGGGCATCGAGGGATCCACCCACTCGTCATCATCCTCTTCTTCCTCATGAACATCGATCTCTTCAAAGTCGTCGTGCTTAGAAAGCCCCTTGCGAGAAGCGCTCTCGTGTTTATCGACTTCAAACGTCGAGTTCGGTCCAGGGGTGATAGGCCCTATAGGGTCGTCCTCCGTGTCCGCCTCAGAGCCCTTCGTACCACCCTTGACACTACTGCCAACAGGAGAAATGGACGTCGAGCGCGTGTCAAGAATTGGTCTTCGCCGTTGCGTATATGAATAGGCTTCTCTTCTGCATCCTCGCCGTCAATGACCTCAACACCGTCTTCCTCTTCGGAACCCATTTCCTCCACGTCATCTGGATCAGAGATGGATTCGAGGCCCATGAATTCGTCCGAGTCAGACGGCCACGAAGGTGGTTCATCCTGAATGGTGAATATCGTTTTGTACTTGGCGTTGAGCTAACGAGTGCAAAGATCAATCAAATCACCAAAAGCACGGGTGAATCACAATGCGGACCTCGTTGATTCGCCGCCTCAAGTCCACGCAATCTTTTTCGTCCTTGCATAGGAACCCGATGAGCATACTAGGGTCAAGACCGCTAAGTGGCATCTTGCGAACACGATCGCAGTGAAAGGTGCGTAGTTCCGAGCCACTATACTGTGTGACGTAGTGTTCAGCTACCTCATCCAAGTCATCCTCTTCCACCCCAAGCTCACGAGGGTCGAGGTCAGAACCATCAAAAGCGGGTGATGGGGAAGTCGGCATGCTGGCGTTTTGCCAGCGCAAGGGATGTTGCGATGATGCAGACGAAGATGATACACTTGATGCTGTTGAAAGTTGGTGTTGGAGAGGGGAAGGCGAGATGGGCGCATGATATGAGAACGTTGATGAGCCGGTCCTCACGGACGAAGGGGATGTGGGTGCACGGTGGTGGTGGGAAGAGGAAGAGTATGCGGCGGGCGAGCGCGTTGCTGCTCGCCGGTCAGAAGTGTTATCCGGTGTGCTCTCGCGACTGCGAACAGTAGGATAGTCGTGTACAGATGAAGGTGGTGCGGGACGCAACGGGACAGTCGGACGCGCATGATGAGGATCCAGGTAGAAGAGATTATCTGCCTGAGAGCCCATAAAGTAATATGAAGATGAGGGACGCCCTCCCGCGATACCAACAGACTGGGGAAACGTGTACAGGGCCTGCGAGAAAAAGCGTTAACATTGGGCGGATCGAACACAGGCAAGATAGGGCTTACTTTGATGGGCTCGTAATAAATAGGGTTAACGCCGTCGATACCGAGACGGATGCCAATCAGCACAAGTACTCCGCGTTCACCCCATGTTGATCTCGCGTGCCGGCGTGGCGAACCGATATGAACATTGGATGCCGCATATACATCTGACTGATATACCACACCATCTGCGGCGATGGCTACCCCAAGACCTGCTTCAGGGAAGGCATGTACAAGAGTTCTGTGTGGGGAGGTCAGGTTGTTCTACAGCCCACGATAAGGAATGCTTACTTGATTGCGCCAGCGGCTGTACTAGGACCAAACCACTGACCGACGTCCTTGCCAAGGTCTTTTCCCGCGAGGGCCATGCGGTGGACGCTGAATGGTGCCTGAGGTAACGGGGAATCCAAAAACCACGTTATGATCCGGACATGTGGCAAAGTCGTTTGTGCGAACAGGATGCGGGGGTCGACGCCATTCTTTCATATAACGCAAATGAGTGCATGAAGAAGCGGGATGGACGAACATGTGCTTACCTCGCCCCAGATGCAGATGAAGAAGGGCATTGGCGAGTAATGATTGACCTGTGCGCAGCATGCAGCCCCAGCCGGAATCGCTGGTCCACCCCTTTTCACCCGAACCGGGCCAATTCCACTTTCTGGGTTGTGGACTGGAGGACGTGGTGGCTTGTGCACCGGAAGCCAGATCGGCATTGAGGGAAGAGAGATCTGAGTCTCTAATTGGCGGGAATTGGTTGCGATAGGTGAGCCATATTCGGGAGGTGAAATCGGCGTAGAAGACAGGGGGCCAGTGGGCGGAAGGGTTCTTGCTCGATGGGGGCTGCGACTGAGAGAGTTCGGAGACGGTTACGGAGGAGGAGGAGTTCGAACGAAATGAGGGGGGACGGCGGGATTCGACGGAAGGACGGCGGCCGGCGGCGGAAAGGGGGGGAGGTTCGTAGCCAGGATGGTGCACGCCGAGGAGCCAGATTGGATCTGGACACTTGTCAGGGGTGGAGTCGCTGTCGAGGAGGAAACGCATGGCGCGGTCGAGATGGCCTTTGCCATGTTTGGCTGCGGTGAGGAGGGGATTTGACTTTGTTTTAGGGGAGGACATGTGAGACTGGGATAGGATGGAAGGGAGAGAAAGGTCTGTGGCGGACGAGCTGAATGTGTGGGAGAGCCGGCCAGAGAGCCGAGTTGGTAGATCGGATAGCCTCTTGAACGCTGAAATCGACTTGCTTGAGGACGAACGGTCTAGATTACCAATATGAGAATCCACAAGGGAGAGGGGATGTGATGCCAGTGGGTGAGGAACACGTACCTCTCGGATGACTTGCTTGCGACGCCAACTCCGCCTCCAAGTGTTTGCCCGTACGCGCCACTCCTCGTAACGAGCGTGAAGCCATCCACGTCCACAATCGCCTCTCCTTTGTGATACGTAGACTGTTGCTTCGTTTTCGCCAAATGAAACTCAAAGCGATCCATCCAAGTGTCTGCGTGAGCTTTGACGACGTCCAGCGGTGGTCTTTGTGCGTCGTACAATGCCGCGTAATGGGCAAGACCCCGTGGCTCCTCCAAAGATAGCCAAGCACGCGGTTTCGTTGGCAGGACGAGCGCCTTTTCAAAGGACGAGGCACCGAGGAAGATGATATGAGCAATGCTGCTTGTTTGTGAAGCACACGTGTCGGGACGGGTGGAATAGGGGTGACATTCGGAGGGGCGCGCTCTTTCGGTGGTCGCTTTTTTGATCGTGGTTGAGGTGCTTTGCTCGATGGTGTGGATGGTCTCGAAGTGTCCATATCCGTCTCTGCCTCCGAGTCTTCTGCTTGTTCTGACTCTGCTTCTGCTCTTTCCTCTTCCTCTCCCTCTGCTTCGGGCTCTGCTCTCGACTCCCGGTTGTACACAACGCGCTCGACCGTCTCGCAGGACTTGAAGAAAAGAGAGGTTTCGTGATCTGTGGCATCGACGGGAATGTTGGCCACAAAGAGGGTTGGGTTCGTCCTTCAGGGTATACACTGTCCACCGATTTCGAGAGATGGGCGCGGACGTAGAGGATATGTGTTGAGTGAGCCTAGGGGACTGATACGACGGTGAAGCCAGCAACGAGCTTGGAAGCGATGACATGGATCCTAACGAGATCCTGGAATGTTGAACGATACTTTATCCATTATAAACATCATCAGCGGTCGTGCGTCCCATGGCTAGCTATGAGAACCAGACTTACCTATCGGACCTGGAGCATGCCAACGCAAGAGCTCCGTAAATAGACCATGTAATTGACCGGTGCCAATAACGGTGTTCAATTCCTGCTGGGCTTTTTTAATGACTTGCGGATAGAGCGTCATAGCAATGTAGAGGGCATAGGCAGCAGAAGAAGACTAGAAAAATATGTTTGGCGATGGATATGTCGCGGTAGAACATGCGTCACAGTGACAAAGAATCAGCGGTGCAGTGAGCGCTTGCCGGGGCAGTGAAAGGGTTGGTTGCGGGTGGTTATGTCAAAACGATTCCCAGTGGTGCCGGTGAGCGCCCGCCGGCCCAGCGAAAGGGTTTAGCTGCCCGGGACCGATAAAGACAGCGACTCGTCATCTGACAAAGCGGATTCGTGTGGCTGTGTGAATACTTGATCGAGTAGTTCGACAAAGAGTCTGAGACAATGATTCGAGTCACTCACTGGCATCGGATACAGTTTTGGAAGTTGGACCTTTCCGGTCCAGGAACTCGGATAGAGATACATGGGTATATAGACAAATCAAGGTACACCATGTACGAAATCATGTACGACATTGTAACACCATGTATGTGGCACGCTGAATAAAATACGAGAAGGTCCTGCTGGCGGCCAAGTCAGTCGAGCTGAACGGCGAGAAGCCGTCCAGCAACTGCATGCGTCAAAATGCCTAATACAAAATCAGCCATGTACAGCAGCATGCCAGTGGAATGCTATGACTATACTCACCATTCGCATCTGACGTCCGAGCTATGTAAGGAGTTGGCACTCCTGCGCTGGGGATGGGTTGAGACCGGCCGTGATTTCTGAATACTGCGTTAATCCATCCGACGTCAAGATCCTTGCTACTAATGGTTTCTTCTAAGTGCTGGGCTTTGAAGCGATGGAGCGCAGCGATCTTCTCATGCTGCCGAACAACACACTCTGCCAGCTGCTTCTCCGCGCGATGCACGTCACGTTGGGCACGAACTATCTCGAGCACCAAATATGCTTCCTGGCTCTCTGCATCGTCAGAAGCCTCTGACTATCTTGTTTTCAGCCTATTTTACAGCCACTGTAACGATTTGGGTACAATCACTTACGCCAGAATCTCCGGAGTAAGCCGTGTAGACCTCGTCGAGAAAGCCGCGTTTTGATTTTGAATTCACCATGGGTAGTGCGCTTGTAGACCGATCTGAGGATGGCTCCTCCTTGAAGGGAGGAGAGGGTGTGCGGAGACTGGGAGTGGATCCTTGCGTTAGATCGTTGGGCATCCCCGACTCCCACGGGGAGGCCAGAAAGTCAAAGCGACTCGTGGGAATAATTCGATGGCGAGTAAAATATTATCTAATAGCTGTACACCGAACCACTTGGCGCATGTGCGCCGCTACGATAAAGATAAATTGTGGGAATGTTGTCACAAGATTGTCACAGACGATTTGTTTGCGCAACGCCCTAACTTGAGCGAGTCACTGACACTCCTCGCTTTTCCGTCATGCCCCGTTGCCCAAGCTGTGGCAAGCGCGGTTTTGCAGACCATGAAGCCGTAGCAAGGCATATGAGCCAACCGAGATCGGGCTGCTCTACTTGGTCAGACAATCTAATTCGTATCCAAGAAGATCTACTAAGAGACGGTCGGGACACTCTGCAAGTCATGGCTGTTGACGAGCCCACTGATGGCAGGACCATGCAAGAACAACATCGCTTTGACTTTGCCGAAAACGAAACCTTCGACGTTGCTCAAGAAGACGAGATCCTACACGATTTATCCTCCTCGACTCAGTATTTTCCAGGAGCTGCGCAGGCGTTCGAGGGCGGTACAACGTATCTCGATAAATTCGATGCGGATGAGTTCAGCAATTACCGGAAATCAAACATATACTACCCGTACGCTTCCCGGGGTGACTGGGAGTTAGGTTCATGGCTTCTCCGTTCTGGTTTGAGCATGAATGCGATTGACACTCTTTTATCCCTCGATCTGGTAAGTGCCTTATCGCTGGCAGGCGTATCCGCTCACATTATGGCCAGATCAAAGTTCTACCTATCTCATTTCGAACGGCGAAGGAGCTCCGAAAACGAGCCGAGCTCCTGCCAAGCGGTCCTCGTTGGATGTCTCGTGAGATCACCACATCTCATCCAACGAAACGTCCAGTGTTTCTCTACTGGCGTGATTCGTTAGAACTCATCGAATACCTCTTCAATAATCCATTGTTTTCGCACGCGATGGATCTGATTCCATATCGGTCATACAAGACGGCAGAGCGCCTGTGCCGCGTCTATACAGAATGGATGTCGGGAAATGATGCGTGGGAGATGCAGGTATGTCAAATCGACTCTCATCGTGGTAATTGTACTGACCGTAATCAGTCTCAGCTTCCTTCCGGTGCAACGCTACTTGGGACCATACTTTCCTCCGATAAAACCAACATCTCGGTCTTGACCGGCGATCGTGTTGCCCACCCCCTCCTTATCAGCCTTGCCAACATCAAGATGGCCACACGCCTCAAGCTTTCCTCCCATGCATTCCTCCTCGCCGCACTCCTCCCTGTCCCGAAATTCGTTCATAAGAAGAAGCGAATGAAGGGCGTACTCGAAGACCGTTTGATTCACCAGTGTCTAGATCTTGTTCTAGAGCCCTTGAAACGCGCCGCTACCGTTGGCGCCATGTTATCCGATCCTTGGGGCCGCAACAGATACTGTTTCACCCCCATAGCAGGCTACATTGCCGATACGCCTGAAGCGGCCATGCTTGCCGGCGTCGGAGGAAAGACATCGCCTGTCACGATGGCCATGTACACGCAATTTGGAGATTCATTTCTGCACGAGCCCCGCACCGCATCGACTACGCTTGCCCAACTCGCCTCCGCAAGTACAAAAGCCGATCCTCAAGATATCGAAGCCTACTTCCGCGAAGCGCAGAAGTTCCGTTTAAACGGTGTTGAAAAGCCGTTTTGGCGGAACTATCCAATGTCTTCTCCCAGCCAATTCATCACCCCCGAATTACTCCATTACATCCACAAGGAGTTTGGGGATCACGACATGAAGTGGTGCATCAATGCATTAGGCCCTAGCGAGATCGACTTCAGGTTCTCGGTCCTCCAACCCGTTACAGGTTTCCGTCACTTTAAAGAGGGCATATCAACACTCAAGCAGATCACCTGTCGAACATACCGTGACATTCAGCGTTCTATCATCGCTGTTATTGCTGGCTCCGCGTCCCGCGATGTGGTTATCACAATCAGAGCCCTTTTAGAGTTTCGGTATCGTATACAGGCGTACGAAGTCACCGACACCGATGTTGCCCTCATCACTTCCTTTCTGAGCGAATTCCATCTGCACAAGCACGCTATCTTGGAGGCAGGCCTACGGCAGGGAAAGGGTCGGAAACCGATCAATAATTGGTATATTCCCAAACTAGAATTAATGCAAAGCATCGCGCCGAGCATCCCTAGGGTTGGCGCCACTATCCAATGGTCCGCTGACCTTACCGAGCACGCCCACATCGAGCAGATCAAGAACCCCGCACGTGGTAGCAACAATAACGATTACGACCCCCAGATTTGCCGGCAGCTTGACCGCTTGGAGAAATGCAGGAACTTTGAACTTGCCCTGTCTCTGAAAGTCCCTCAGTCGTATGCGAACACTCAAGAGGAAGAAGGTGATGATGATGCGGATAATGAGGGGGAGGTTGGTTCTTCAGTATGTCAGACGGCACTGCCGGCGAGACCGACTACCGACTACTTCGCACGCGCGGTGGCCCTGGCGTCATCCCAGGCCGAATCTATCCCCTTGCCACGTCGCGCCTTTTCTGTCGGTCGCACGGCTTTCAATCTCGCTTACGACCCATCAATACGTCGCATATCTGTCGATGCTGCTGCCGAGCTGTTCCGACTTCCTGATCTACGGGCGGGTTTAGCCGATTTCTTCTCTCATGAGCAAGCTCATGGTGTCCACGCGGTGCGCTCTGTTGGCGGGCCTCGTAAGGCATCAAACACCGCTTTGCTCCCGTTCGAATATATCCAAGTCTGGTTCAAGTTACGCCTGCAGACAACTGACTTCCACACTAACTCCATCCTACCCGCGCAAACCCTTCTTGCATCCCCTCCCGATAACGACTGGCAGTTCGGGCGTTACGACTCTGTGATAGCAAACACGGATCGTTCCTACACATGGCCAATGAGCGGCTTGGAAGGTCTGTTATCGATGTCGTTCTCCTGTCGCATCCTAATACGGCACGCCAGGGCATTCCATTGTACAACTCCGCCTTATTATGCGTCCCTTGGGGCAGCCTAACCAACTATGGTCATGGGCCGACCGGTTCTTGACATACGTCCAACGTTTTGACATTATCCCCCAGCCGGGTAGCCGCGATTTGGCAACTCAAATGCACGTCCTGAAGAGAGCGGTGCGCTCGAGTGGAGACCGGTTAGGTGATGTCATCCCTCTCACACAGATACAGGCATATGCAAATCTCATTCCACGCTTTGGCAACCATGCGGACCATCGTTTGACGTCGTTCAATGCTTTGGAGCATTCTCGCGAATTTTTCCTCAATAAGTTTTTTGACAAAAATACCTACCATCCGCTTTCACTTTAACCATGGATATACTTGGGCTGTTTCATATTAACATGAGAACGTCGCGGAGCCGTAGTACGCAGTTGACTGGCACATATACTGTTTCACATCTGTCATTGTTCCCCCATGGCACCACCTCCCATCCATAAATTCCGCACAGTAGATGCTGTGTATAAACTCGGCTCATATCCAGTGCCCAAGAGCGGCCGCTCGGTCGCCACAATGGACAAGGTTACCGCTCAGGAACTCAGTGACGCCATTATCTATGAACCACACCCGTCTCCCAACTCATCGTCCGCTAGAAAATTAGGCTATGCCCTCAGCGTCATTTTCGAAGAGTTTTCGGCCGACATCCCACCCCTCGAGTCACTGCTAGTCCCCCGAGCAACCATTCAAAAATATGACCCGAATATTCTTCGGCAATATCCAAGTTCTTCGCCTACGATTCCGCTTTACAACAGTGACACACAGAAATGGAATTGGCCCATGCCTTCCCCGGGGAACGTCGCCCTAGAGCAAGCTACCAAGGCTGCGACTGGCAACAATTCCGAGCCAAACGGTGGTTGGGGAGAAACTCTGGTAGCTGCGTTTTTCAATACTGTTGCCGCTGCTATGGCACCGTTCATGAAAGCTGCAGAGACTGATAAGAAGAGGAACCCGCCCCCACATCGTCACTGGCTGGGCTCCTACAGCAATCGTCGTTTGCCTGGTGCTGCGGACGGCGCTGGCGCTTACGATCGACACCCAGACATCATCCTCGTCGAGTCGGCAAGCTACACTACTCAGTCGCTCTCATGGAAGAGCCCCGTTGTACTCGCAGAATATACAACCGAGAAATGGACACCCTCGAGTCGCCTTTCAAAAACCCTTCACACCAAAGCCTATCTTACTCTCCTCGACCAACCTTGGAGACGGTTCGTTCTTTGCATTTCTATATGCAAAGCGGAGATGCGTACGCATGTGTACGACCACTCCGGGCTTTGCGTCGGCGCATCTATCGACATACACCAGTATCCACAGCTTTTCCTCTCCATTCTCGCGGCGGTCGTCTTCGGCGATAGGCCATGTGTGGGCTTTGATCCCACCGTTACAGTGGCACCCATCCATCCCATTCGGGTCTCACGCCGAAGGGTCATCAATGAAACCACAGGAGTTCCAAGCACTATTCACGAGGACGAGGAGGGTAAGCGGGAGAGGATGGAAGGCGACCTACACGTAACGTTCCCAGACAATATCAACACCACATCCAACGAGCCCACCACTGATGCATCGTTCGTTGCGCCTATCGTCCCCGATCTTCACCCTGCCCCCGATCTTCACCCTGCCCCCGATCTTCCCCCCACTCCCGATCTTCCCCCCACTCCCGATCTTCCCCCCACTCCCGATCTTCCCCCCACTCCCGATCTTCCCCCCACTCCCGATCTTCCCCCCACTCCCAATCTTCCCCCCACTCCCGATCCTCCTCTTGTTGCTGTCCTTCCCCTAACCCGTATCGGATGGATCAGGGTGAATAAGCACTTCTACGAGATTATAGAGGTGCTTTTCTCCTCTCCCGGTTTTCTGGGAAGAGGGACTATAATTTACCTTGTTCACCGTGAAGGACAGACATACATAATCAAGGACCACTGGGTTGAGCAGCCAGAGAACGAGGTGACGATGATGGGCTTGGTGAGCGGGATCCCAGGGGTGCCAACCGTCGTGGAATACTGGCAGGTGGAAATATCTGAAGGGATCGTCGATAGGACCTCTCGCTATCGTGATGAGCGGGAACGCGGGAAGATGAAAGGTGGCGACAGGGTCCATGTTCGCATTGTTATCAGTCCATGTGGACGACCTATAACACAATTTAGGACGAAGCATGAGCTAGTTGGGTGCATCAAAGATATTCTCAACGGTAAGCACATCTCGCTCTCTGTCTCTCTTTTTTACAAGTGCTTATATATTATCCCCCTCTGTTAGTCCAGAAAGAAGCGGACGCCGTCGGCGTCCTTCATCGCGACACCAGCCCTTCCAATATCCTGATCGAAGACCTCCAAGACGGAGTTCGTGGGATGCTGATCGACTGGGAGTTCGCGGTGCAAAAGACCTACATTGAAAGGTATAGCGTGGGCGGCACAGTGAGTCTATCCGTCCCCTCTCGGTTTTCAGTCGACTGATTTTTGTTGAGGGCACTATCCCGTTCCTCTCTAGATCTCCGAGTCTGTTGAAGCAAATATTCCGTGCGCTTCAAGAGCGCCAAACAAAGAGACTGTACACGGACAACAACCGTGTCAGTTCTGTGCGGTTCGATGCGACGAAAAACTTCACTGTACTCCATACAGGAGTCCCATGACGACGTCGAATCCCTCTTCTACGTTCTATTTTGGATCACGGTATTGTATGACGGGCCTGGTGGTCAGGAACGGGAGGACTTCGACTTTGAGTCCTCCATACTCGCTCAATGGACGGAGACTGCGATTCATAACAAATTGGACGTGGCGAAAGATTCCAAGCAGGCTCTATTCACGGAATTCGCATTCGACTTCAAACACCATGTTTCCCCCTATTTCCGTGATCTCATTCCTCTGCTTGAGGACTGGCGCCAAGTTTTCAGGAAAGCAGAATTTGAGGGATTGAAAGTGGACATCGATTCCTGCATAGCTGTACTCGACAAGGCTCTCAAGGACCTCCCCTCGCAGGACACCGGTACATACGTTCGGAGGAAGGAAACTGAAGCCCTTATCAAATCAGTACCCCGAGCTAACCCTGCGCCCAAGCCAATGTTCACACTGAAGAAGCGACTGCGAGAAACTCGGAGTATGGGCGACAAACCTCTTGTGCACAAACGTATGAAGTGCGGAGCGGCGTAAATATGTACGAGTCACGAATGTTGTTTGTTGTTTTACACGCTGTACTTTTTATGTTTTCCTCGCCTACCATGAGCTTATTTAACTTGTGGGGCTTTCCTCTTCCCTCCTCGGGTCCACATTTCTCCTCCGAGTCCTACCGCAATGCCCTCACGAAAGGACGGTAGGAAGAAGCGGCAAGTGGATGCCGATGACGAATCTCCTCATGCGAAGAAACTTAAGCAAGCTGCGCTCGACCAGACCGCAAAAACTGTCGCGCCTTCTCAGCTTGGGTCCGAATCTCGTCGTCCTGCAAGAGTGGGAGCGGGCTCAGGAGGACGGGTCTCTCAACTGGAACGGATTGGTGCTACTATAGAGGCATCGACTCGTGCGCAGAAGCCAAGCACAATGCTGTCGAATGACACTCGAGTGAACCCTCTTGCTCCTGCATCACCCATTAGTAGAGGGAAGAAGAAGGTGAGTTAAACTACAGATCGGCTGGCAGCTCTGACGATCAGAAATCAGAAATCATTGCAACGTGAACCACCCTCCAGTGCAGTGAGAGACCGAGGGACAACAAACGGACAACTGCCGGTCAGTGCTCTAATACCGCTGCAGTGAACATTATATCCACAGTTCTATCTAGCCAGATCTACAGGTGCCACTACCCCGGTTTTTCGCAGGTTCCGACAACACCAGATTTGGTTTTCATACGCCACCTTGCATCGTCCCACCTGGATTGGAGCCAGACCTTCAAGCGTTGAACAACCCATACGTTGCTGAACGACGTGCTAAGGAGCGTCAGATCGCTGTGGCACAGCATGCCGGTGAGCATCCGACCATTGCACCGCCCGTACTTCAGCGTTCTGTCTCGTCTACCAGTGGTTCTTCAGTCGTTTCAGGCCTTACCCGGCAGCTTCCTCATCTTAAGTTGCGCGTGAGCTGATCATCTTCGCCGTACGTCACGGTCGCCTCTCAGCCAGGTCAAGGTGCAAACCCGGCACCAATGTCTCAACTCGAACCCAAGGCCACCGGCGTCGACGGAGATCCTCTCCAAGATTTTGACCGCAATTTGGATCCATCCCTGAGATGTCAAAACATTACCCCGGGAAGTGGAGAGAACGACACAAGTAGTGAGAGTGAGGACGAGGAAGGTCCACCGGATGCCGATGTTGAGGATGCCGTAGACGATGAAGATGCATCAGCAAACCACCCTTTTTCCCACAGACTGTCACAGTGATGACAGTGCGCCACAATGCTGTCACAATGGTGCCACAGTGCTGTCACAATGCTGTCACAGTGACACATTGCTGTGCGACACTGTACATAACATCAGGGGTTTGCTGATGTGATGGAGACGATATGCAGTCAGACGGAGAACATGGTCCTCGTCAATATCGCGCGCCTGGTTTGCAAGTTTGCGATAAGGACTTGAGCCAGGGCTGATATTCTTTTACAGGTTTTCGCTCTGAAGCGCAACTTGAAGGTAGTCAAGTGGTTCGTCATACATCACTGCCCTCCGATCATGAATTCACCTTTTCTCGTGACGAGGATGAGGGACACACTGCCACACTTTTAGCGGGTCATGAGGTATGCTATGCTCGTTTATGCTTCGTGTTGTTAACCCGTTCGCAGTCTCCCGTTGATGAGAGTCAGGCTGTCGATGTTTTAGAACGCCATCAGAAGCGGAACGGGCGACCTCGTGCCCCTGATCCAGCCATGCTCGCCGCATTCCAACCCGCCGCCCCTCACGGAGAGGAAGCCAATCCCGACCCCGCAAATCAATCCCCCCCTGTTCCCCGTCGTCGACATCGAGCGCGTGACCAAGCGCCTCCCCCCAATCAGATCGGCCACTATTCGCCAATCTGGAAGGATTGCTTAGAAGCCGCCAAAGTCGAATGCAGGGCGGTTCATGCTCTTGCCAATCCCTGGCCCAAGGTGCAGATGGACCTGGAGAATTCCATCATGGACAGTTTAACGACAGTCGTCACGCAATGGAACCAACGCGGTGTTTGCTTCGAACCTGGCACGTTACCTCCTCCACTCGATGGGCCGTACTGAGCCGTTTTCACAGGCTATTGGCCCGAGAAGAAGACCTACATGGCTAAGATGGTATGTAAGACCCTACATACTTCGACTGGACACTGACTCGTGTTGCAGCTCTACGAAGACATGTCAACATGGCGGTCCGAGATGAAGAAAGCAGCCATCACGGCAGCTCCCTTGTTTTACCGGTTGACGCCTGTTCCTGGGGAGCAATGTCCCGATCCCGTGTCATTCACTGAAAATGCTGCCACCGCACTTCTCCAGCAGTCGGTATTTCTTCGGGATGGTCGCGACGAAAATGTAAGTCACTGTATCTCTGACAACAGTCATCTCACCCGACAATAGGGAAAAACAAGGAACTTCGCGCACCCGGCTCTTAAAGAGGTCATCATCAAATTTTTTTATACTGGCAGCTCTCGCATTGCACATCGGCGTCCTGAGGTCTTCCGTGCCTCCGTGCCTCAATCGTGTCTTGCTGTGGTTGCCGCTTCAGTAGGTTTATTATCGCTGTACTCCCGTCCCAGTCTTCTGACCATGAGCGCAGTTGAACTGTGTCCTCGACGGCTACGCAAAGAATGGTGCAGGAAATATGTTTCCGAAATTCTCTGCAAAGTCTTATTCATCGATCTACCACGGCATGCTCACGTTGATCGAAGGAACTCTGGCGGATCCTTACCATGGCCCGCGGCTTACAAACCAACTTGCTATGTGGGCGCGTGAGGGCTGGTAAGTGGTTTGTCGTTATGCAGAATTATCATCAGGTAACAGCTTGTTATCAGGGCTGCATTGCAGCGCGTTGATAACTCGGTTCAACAGCAGCACAACCATCTCCAGGTTGCGTTAGATTAGTAATCACTCTGTTGCATTAGATTAATAATCACTGTGTTGTGCTTTGTCCCTGAATGTGATAAGGTACAATTGTACCTGATTTGTAAGGCCATTTAAGTAAGCAATCCTTTTCTCATTAATCCCTTTTGGTTGTGGGGTAGTGTGACTCGGAATATCTCTGATAACCTACTAGTATTCTACAGAGATCTGCTTGTTTGACAGAGATCTGCTGGTTTGACAGAGATCTACATGATTGTGCAACTAGACATGGCTACCCAGAATGGACCAGTCTGGGAATGCTTGGACTCTGTGCAGTGCTGTCCAGCACTGTCCAGATAAAAGTGATTTGCTGATGTGGAGATCTATAGGTGTGATACAGTATTGAGACATTATGCGGAGTGCTGCCACAAACTTGCAGAAGTTGCGCCAGTGTTCGTCTGGAAGGACACCATAGAGGAGTGCCGGACATAGATGATAGAGCCATGTGATGTACTCGCGCTGTAGTAACGGTGATCCTTTGTGGGGATGCAAGAAAGGGGTGCGAGTGCGGACACGATGGAAGCGTCCGAGGGTTCGTATGATACGAAAGGAGTGGGCAACGCTACTCCGGACGCTATAAAGCGGAT
>JBBPOC010000424.1:0-17634 GCA_038091235.1 Tylopilus rubrobrunneus | reverse complement strand
GGACCACACACAAGTCGTACGAGGTAAATAGTTCGATCGGGAGCATCGGGCGTGCGCGGAATACACCGATATACTTGGTGTGGATTCTAGCGTCATTCAAGCCACTGCCCGAGGGCGCAGGTGGCCATTTCTCGAGAAAAACCTCCCAGACAAGGCAGATCACGATCAACAGCGCACCGAGGACGAGATTGGCGATAACGCGTGCGGTCTTCCAGTTGTCGACCGGTCCCCAGTTGAGTGCAAGCAAGGTGAGGATACCACCAGCGACGAACAAAAACGTGCCGATCCAGTCGATCAGGGCGAGCTTGGAGATCCAACTGTCTACAACGTCACTTGGCTTGTTGCGAGTGCTCGGAACTTCAGGTTGAAGTTCCTTGTCATCGCAAGCGGTCGGGTTGCGAGGCCGGTTGCGTAAAAATATAAAACAAAAGACCATGGCAAGCACGGTGCATGGCAAGCTGAAGAAAATCGGGGTAAGCCAATGATTGCGAGTCAGTGTTGAAAGAAGTGGCTTACTTGATGGCAAACACCCAGCGAAAGTTAGCTGTGACCAAGAACCCACCAATCACGGGCCCGACGCTAAAACCAACCGTGTAGAGCAAAAATAACATCGACTGCTGGACGTTGTTCCTGTTGAGTGACGCTGTGTCAGACATGATCGTTTGAACAATCTATGGCCCAACAAACAATGAATGAAGACATCGTGACAATAGTCAGAATAAGCAAGATAATGGTGACACAAGGGGAGCGCACAGTGAGAAGCCCAGCAGCACCTATTCCAGCAATCCCTCTTCCTACAAGGACCATGGGCATATTCACTGCGCCGGTGCTGAGTGCACTTCCGATAAGGAAGAACAACAGGGACAGCTGAAGCCCGAAATGGCGTCCATAAATATCGGCAATAGAGGCGAACAAGGGAAGGAAGACAGTGGACGCGAGAAGATACGCGGTACCAATGTAGCTGGTTTTGAGAGAAAGTTGGTTAGGAATGTCTTATACATCGAGGGTTAGAGCCGACCTTTCAAGTGGGAGAGCGTTGAAGATGGACTTTATCGCAAGGTCAGCGGACGGAGGTAGGAAGCAAGTGGTATGCCACTGACCGCAATCCGAGCCTGTGACGTGGCGACAACTACGAGATGCAAGTGTGGTTCTATCAGGTGAGGTCGTGCTGTGAAAATGATTGGCATCACCTGTGTAATCGAGCGTTTCCAGCGTCACAGGGAATAGAAGCGCAAGCAACAACTTCCAGTCGATCGACTTCCAAAAACCAGGTTTTTCCTGGGGAGCCGGACTTGGAGCTTCGCCAGACATCTCTGCTGTCACTTGTGGATCAACACACCAGGTGGTCACATTAAAGCCCTGTTGACCACCTACCTTGATCGTTTGATTGACCAGCGTCCTTCCTTTTCCCAAAGGGAAGCTGCATTGATGATACTGGTGAGTGTACTACTAGGAAATGGTTCCGTTGTGGCGATGCATTGACCTCACGGCAGCCTGTGCTTATGGGTATTAGGGCGTAAGATGTCCTAAAGTGTTTAGGTTGGAACGGATGTTTTGAACTCCCGGCCAATAGAAGCCACAAGACACTTACGGGATGAGGGTGGATCCGTCTCTGGGCATAGCCCGAGCTGCGTAGAATTTATGCATCGCCCCACACCGCTCCCGCTTTGAGTCCGCAGCGTGGTCTCAGGATTTGGAATGTTCTCGTTAACATGGTGGATGCTTCTCTTCAGAAGATACTGCGGGCTTATGGTCGGCGTGACGCACCCTGCCACCACCACTGCCCGGGTGAGAGCATGAGGAATATCCGAGCATTGCCTCTCATGAGAAACTCGTCCGAGAATGCAACTTGAAGTACTACATATGCCGACTTCCACATTCAAGTTGCGCTGACAACCAATCAATTAATTATGCTGTTACTGTGCCAATGTTAATGGAGGTAGGCAATCGTTCAATCGGTCATGGTGACCTAAGTACGTACTAGTAGAGCCCGCTAGATAGCATCTGTACATAGTAGATGAGCGTGGATGAACCGACTCGGATGAGGGTGGTGGCACGTCTTGAAGTTTGAAGTCCTAGTAATACAAGCATAGTACCCGTGAGAACTTCCGACGAACATTCACAGTGACCGTCACGGTATCTTGAAACCCCGGGCCTTTGCTCGTTGATCCGGCTGGCGGTATAGCTCGTAGTTATACCTCAATCTTTCAGCCAAGTCACATAGCGGCCTGATATCTTCGCGGGTTGTCGCTCGCTTCAACGCGAGCACTCCATCAGATCTTTTCAGTCTCTTCACGTGTTTGCTTCCCCAGGTATCGATGGCATCATATCGTGGTTCGTCACGAGTCTTGCGACGCGTCGTGACCACCATCCATTACAGAATTCGTCCAACCTTTGCAGAACGAGTTGAGAATACCCAACTGGCTCAAATCGGTAAGTTCAGCCAGTCGTAATTCCAAGTCGTTCATTCTGCCTGAAAACAAGGGTCTGGTCCAATGTACCAACGAACGCGTTACCGTCCTTCTGGATCAATTATGCGCGTCTGATGAGGTGTCTGATCTATAGGATAGTTCGGACATAATTATGGATGAGGCAGTGGCACGACGACTGCGCATGGTGTTTGACACCGCGCTCATCGACTGTGCCAGGATTCAGGCAGTCGTTGAAGCAGAGAATCTAATTCATACTCGATTTCCAAAGGAGTCCTTCCTTCACTCTCGTGAGAAATGCTGTCTTGGAGACTTCTGAACGACTGTGCTCTCTGTCTGTTCGTCCCGGTTTTATTGAATTTGCACCGCTCATCCTGGCATTCATTTAGTGAGGATGCTCCAGTGGCTCTTCCGCGACATTCCAGCGGGGAGGCAATCCCGATCCTAAATTACATGAAGAAAGGTTCTACGCGCCGCTTGTGCTTTCCTTTTGTGAGGTCATGCCTGTCGAAGAGAAGAGATTGGACCTTGGACAACAACTCAGTGACGAGGATGATCCCAGTGTTGACTTGGGGCTGCCCGAGTACTCGCAGTGGGTCGAGGCCTGCGAAAGGCCCAAGACACCTGATGAAGTCAAGGAAGAGCAAGAGGAAGGTCTTCTTTCGCCAGAGTTCGAGCCTCATTTCCTTTTATTTACTCCGTGCGCGACGCCACCTTCTATCTGCCATATCCCTGTACTGTGCACGGCCGCGAGGACCAACTTCCAATGCCGCTATCTAGCTTGCCCTATCAGCGGTGCGTGTGGCGCATCAGTGATCCGCTGGTTGGGTTCGAGATCTCAAAATACGACACGAGTATCCAATCGTTTGTTGGAGGGCTCGGAGATGATCTGTCTTCCTGCTGTGTAACATTTGTCATTTCGAGAATTTTTGTCCGATGGCTGATTCCCTCGTGCTTAGCCACGCGTTCATGTTGGGGAGATAAGAAACCCACTTCGGCTTGATTTATCTTCGCCGTCGGTGGCTCTTGTCGTCTCTCGGCTTCTGTGCGGTCTAGAATCACATATATGCGCCGTCCGTGACACTGCGTGCGCCGTTATCAGTGATACAAAATCGCATCTGTCACTTTCGTGGCGTATTGATACAGATCAGAAGGAAGTCGCTGGTCCTGTTCTGGAAAACAATGGTACCCGAGACAAGATTACCCAGTGGCTTAAAACTCAGAAATACTCAGCAGGCAAAGAGTAAGTCCCTCTGCATGCCCTCCACCTCGCCAATAGTTTTGGAATCACTGGTAATACAATGCATTGTCGCAAGCGAGGAGACAAGAAAAGTGTGGGGGTTTCTTGATTTCTCTGCGCTTTCCCTGATTTCATGTGCAGCCGCATAGTTCCGGTTCTGCAACATCGTCGTCAACGCCACTGGCCTCAACTTCTATAGAGCAATGGTGAGCCAATCTTGGGCTCTTGTTTCTTACGATTCAAATTTGCGTTGTGAAAGCTACCCTCCGCCTCCTCCCTCGTACACACCCCACGGGGAAAGCTCATCCATCCCGTGAGTTAGGAAGGTCACGGTTGGCCACCCCTTTATTTCCAATTGCATAGAGAGCATGGAGAACTGGCTGCGAGTACCCAATCACATATGTCTTGTTCTAAGTCAGTGTATACCAAAATTTCGGCAGGACACGGTGAAAATATTTCTCTGCAGGTTCGCGGGAGCCGTCTCCGATGAATCCAGACTTTACCATTGGATGTTCGATCGTCGGGTGGTGCCACGGGCCATTCCAACCGATTCGGAGTTTATTAAAGAGTACAGCGCGATGACGGGCTTCATCTGGCCCAATACGTGGAATGCTAGAGTGCGTGGGTTTTCATTCCACATATTATAAAGTGTCTTACTGTGTAGGGCAGAAGGACCTCCCCTCAGTCGACGCGGCCCTTGAGCCCTACGTACACGAATTACTCGAGAGTGTAGCTGCACTCAAGGTTCGATCGAATGCAGTTCAATGTATCCCCGTGGAAGACTTTCCCGTTGACTTGCGAATTCTTGAAGGCAGCTTTTCGGCTATATTTCAAGCTTCTCGCAGATCTCGTGAAAAGAAAGAGCTTCGAAAGAACCTTTGCGAGGCGGCTTGGCGCCATGACCATGACCGCTTGTTGTTCGACTTCTTCATACGCCTCGTCGAACCAACGAAGCATGATGACTGCTCAATCGCCAATCTTGAAGATCCCGCATCACGGCCAACGTATGTCTCTACTGACTTGCTTGGATGTCCCCCTCATGCTCCTACAGATTGGAGACTACTCTGCGTTTCCCCAAGAATGATAGTTTGCAAAGCAACAACCAAAGCAAGCTTCAGTCATCGATAATAAAACTTCTTAATCGTCAAGCTACTGATCTAGAAACCTGGTTGGAAAGTCGCGGTGCCATTCCAGGCACAGACATTCAGGAGTTTCGGAACGCTTCTTATGTCAATGCCCGGTGGTCAAGTTGGGTAGCGGCAGCCGAGGAAGAGACGGAAGCACAGAGGATTCCTAACCTCTTGAAGGCTCCGCCCAAAGGTCGGTGCGATGCATTTGGACGTTTGCTCGCAGAACTTCCAAAAGTATCACCTGGAGCCCATGATCGCTTCGCGTTGATTATCCACTCCGCTGGGGAAGAAGAAGAAAAAGCCACAGCCCCACCCAAACCCAGTCCTCGTGACAAAACTCCAATCCGCTATACCATCGCCTCATCCTCTGTCTCTACATCCATTCTGTCTTGTGAAAATGGACAAACAGGTTCGCCGGGATCTACGAACGAATTGGCTTCCAACTTCCAACGGTTGCAGCTCGGAGCGGACTCGGATGCCACTTATCTGGAGCTGCCGATTCTGACCGCAGAGTACAAAAAGGCATCTGATAGCTTGACGAAAGGCACGAATCAGCTCAGGATGTACCTCACTGCATCCGTCAAGTTTCTTCAAGCGATCGGAATCACGAATTTCCCCGTGTTCGGTGTGCAGACGGATGGACCTATCGTCTTTTTACCAGCCGCTGTTGTTCGGGACGACAACGTACGTGCTCGTACTACATGACTCATTCATGCGCTGATGGCGTGCATTGCTCACGAAGTTCGTCCACCTTTTCGAACGACTAGTAGAGAAGTTGGACATATCTACTCCTGTGGGGGCTTGGCACTATGTGACGATACTCTGTCGGCTCGCTCAAAATCATGCCAAAATCCTGGAGAAAAAGTTTGAGGCAGTGAAAGATCGTCTGGTCATCGCTCTGAAAGATGGAGACTAGATGGAGAGTTGGACGATGGAGCACCAAGTGGACAAGTTGAAGGCTGCAAAGGAGCCAAAGTCATAGTGCGGAGGAGGTTGAGGAAGGACGCACCGTGATGCAAGGCAAACTAAACTCGTACAACGAATAGGTATCGCTTGTAAGATCGATGATGAGCGCTGAGTTTTGTGTCCCCGCTCAGGGCTATACATGGGGGTGGGGGCAACACACTATTCGGTAGCGCAACATCTTGCGCAGTACTGGTAATCCTCTCGATTCCATGGAAGTTCTAAGGCGTCACTTGCAGAGCTAGGATGTTGACTATGAGGTCTTGAGGTTCAACGGTATGCGAACATCATCTATTAATAGCAAGGCTTCGACTCCGTCCTATGTCCGTATGAACACTTGAAGATTGCTTGCTGCCGCTGAGATTGACGCTGCGATCAACGTCGGTTTTTCCGCTTGCTTATTGTATTGACGTCCTTGAGTGCTTCAGACGGCGGAGAGATGGCACTCTTGGTGTCATTGGCGGTCGAGAATCTTGTAAAGGAGGGGATAACATCATCATCCCATGTCCCTCTTCTAACGCATTCTAATTTGCCGAAAGAGGGTAGGCTTGCTCGATCTGAAACGTCCGCCCGGTCAGATGACGAGCCCCAATGACGACCAAACTGGGATCCGAGTAAGCTGTGAGCGCCCGGGACGCTGGTGAAGAATAAAAGGACACACGTTCATGAATCAGCCCGCTGGATACCGCGAGTGACTCCCTTGCTTGGCACTCCAAGTCGAACGCAACGCGCACGGACCATCGAAATGTCGACGACGAAACTCGGTGTGTGGCAGTCCTCGAAAGCGACCTGCAATGCTCACGGTCCAGTTAGAGCATAATGCAAAAGTAGTCGTTGAAAGCAGCTCTGGGAGAGTATGGGCTGTCGCTTTCCACCCTGACGGAAAGCATTTCTTCGATGGAACGAGGGATGGGCTCCGACGACGGCAAGTGACAGACGGACGGGAAGTGGGAGGACAAACAGAAAAGGCAGTGCTAGCGATTTCGGTGTCGAGGGATGGGAAATGGGTGGTAGCTGGGACTACTGATGGAGCATTTGTGTGCGATCCCGAGCTTCGAGAAAAGACGGTCGAGGTGGAGAGCGGAGAGGGGGTTTGGGCAGTCGACGTGTCGGCCGACTCGGACTGCACGCGACTCGCGACTGGGACTTACAGCAATGAAGCGAGCATCTGGGACATCTCGACCGGAGAGAGACTCGTCGGACCACTCCATCACTGAAACCAGGATCCTGTGCTATGCCTCTATTTGAAAGCCAAATAGACCACGAAATTGTTTGTAATCGCATTTGTGATAGATTTCATTGTATTTACATGTAAGATTGTCAGCAAATGCCGCTACATGAGCCTGTGTCTGTGAAACTTCAAGTTATTTGTATCGCCATTACGACTTCATTCGCTGATAATTTGAGCCTCGGATATTATTCTAATTATATCCTGTGATTGTAGAGGCATCATACTTGCACGTAAGATCGTCCTCAAATTCTGCTACATAAAGCTTCCTCTGTAAGATTTCGAGCAGGTTGTAATGGTTATACAAGTCGGTTCGCTAATGATTCGGGCTGAGGACATCGTTCTAAGTATGTTGTGTGATTATAAGGGAATATAATTCGTTATAGCAGACCTATCATATAGCTCTATCACACGTGACATGCCAACTTGGACTTTCGCTAAGATCGAAACCCATCTGGGGAGGGCGGTAATAAAGTAGTCTCATGCATCAACGTTTCAACAATCAGTCCCTTTTCTGTACACAAGTATCTCAGAACTCGAATGCATCGTCGCCGTCGCCATCACTGTCATCGTTGCGATCGCCATCACTGTCACTGGCATCGTCGCCGTCGCCGTCATTGTCACCATCGTCATCGTCGCCGTCCTCTTCCTCGTTGCTCAGCTCCTCTCCCTCATCGGCTTCTGGGTCATGCTCCTCTCCACCAGAGTCGTAATCCTCAGCTTCTTCCGCAGGTTGCAACGCCTCATCCTGTGCAGTCACAGTGGAAGCGCCGGTGTTTGATATTGGTAGATGGTATTGGGCATGGCATCAGGAAATCAGTGATAGTCTGCTCAACCCTTATATACCATTAGTATCTTTAAATAGTACATATTTTTCTATCATTCTGATACACTTTTAGCTCATTCTATCTACCTCCTGGGAGCATTGAGATGCATCACAATATATCCAAGGCTTTTATTATGTCTCAGCTCCATCAAAATGTGTTGGTTTACCATACCCAACAGTCTGTAATACATAATCAAGCCCAACAGTACTACAAATATGATCAAGCTTGACACTCTGACCTATCTCATCCTAAGTGACAATCTGTCATATATAATCAAGCCTGACAGTACAACAAATATGATCAAGCTTGACACTCTGATCAATCTCATCCTAAGTGACAATCTGTCATATGTAATCAAGCCCAACAGTACTGCAAATATGATCAAGCTTGACACTCTGATCAATCTCATCCTAAGTGACAATCTGTCATATATAATCAAGCCTGACAGTACAACAAATATGATCAAGCTTGACACTCTGATCAATCTCATCCTAAGTGACAATCTGTCATATGTAATCAAGCCCAACAGTACTGCAAATATGATCAAGCTTGACACTCTGACCCATTTTATCTCGTGTGACAGTCTGTTATACATAATCAAGCCTAACAACACTGCAAATGTGATCAAGCTTAACACTCCAGGTCTGTCCTATCTTGTTGATCATTTGTACAGGAAATATATAAATGGTCCATTCTATCTAAATGGCAAATATTATAAAATTTCTACCAATGATACATCTGATCAATACCAACACATTAACACATTAGATCCAAACTTCCTATAGTACATATGGTCTAATCTGTGAAAACATGTGCCTGTCTGATAAAGTTGATCAACAGTATAAGACTTGATGTGGTTGTCCATTGTGTTTTCATGACAGCCAGGGATAAGCTATTGCTGAATCCCCTTGTGATATTGTACAATGTCATCCAAATTAATTATCATTCCAATAAAGCATGAAGAATCATCCATTGGAAATATGACAAATATCATATGTATCTCTAATAACTAATCTGCCTAATTACGTGAATATCAATCCGTGTCATTAGCATCCCGCTCATTTTGTTCAGCACGCTTCTGTCGGATCCTTGCGAGGGCACTATTCTTCGACGGGAGACGCTCAACCTCCGTATACAAAGGGAATATCTGACTGTTATCCTCACTTTGTAACGATGCATTAAGAAAAAGTATGGATGACGACATACCGGTTCCACCAGGTTATCAGCTGATCCACCTCATCCTTCTCCCCAAGGTCTTCAAGCAGTTCCATAATGCTGGCATAGAATCGCTCGGAATCTGTGACAAGGTCCGTGCGAGAAAATACTTGCGCCGAAGTCAGTGCGAAACGAGCCTACCACGTATCAGTCTGGAACACATTCAAGTTCATTAACAGCCTGCTTACCTGTGTAGCAACGTAAGCAAGGGAGGCCTTGGTTACGGAATGCATTCCATGAATGCGCGCGTTTCCAGATCTCGTGGCCTTGGGCTCCTGATCGACAGAACTCGGCGAGGTGAAAACATGTTTGAAAGCCTGTGATAGAAAGGTCAACACAGAATAGTTAAGCAACGAGTACTTACAGAAACGAGCAGGCCACTCCGCAACAGGCCATTCCATGGATCCTCAGGGTCATACATATAGTTGGCATACAAGAAGATAGGCCACTGATCACCGGCAACTTGCAGCTCGCCATTTGCCAATTTCGTGCGTGTCCTAGATCGTGCTCACGCTCAGCAACCAAGTGACACAGTAGAAGGATATACTCGATATTATTCCAATCTAACCCCGCCGGACAAAGAAGCGCGCCAGTACGGTCATGTTGGAACCCTCGTCCGGACTTGACATTACGCGGAATGTGAGGACTCAATGACTGACCCTTTGGCGTGATCCAATCAATGATGGCGCCCTTCATCCCTTTCGTGTCGTCGGCTCTCGCACCGTTGGCACCTTTTTGAATCTGAATGTGGCAGATCATTAGGACAGCGAGGATGAGAGAAGTCAAACATACAAGGTCAGCAATCGCGATGACCTCCTCCTCTGAGGATTCCATAAATCGAGTCCCTAACCCCGGGACACTGCGAAGCAGCTCGCGGAAAACTGCATACTCCTTCCTTTCGCTTCGCGCCAACTCAGATTGAGCATAAAGAAACAATGAACGACGTACGCGGCAGTCAGGGATTCATCGGGAATATTATCAGCCATGGTCGAAAGTCCATTTGTGATGAGAGTTTGCACGTTGCAAAAAGTGTGAACCGCCCGGCCGAAGTGACGTCCGTGATGAACTAACGGATCTTGGGCAGTCCTTAGCGTGAAGTTAGCGACTGCCAGCCAGGGTAACTGGACTGGACTCACGGTCTTTTCCTCGGACCAAGTTGCAGGGCATTGGAACATACACGCTTCCTTCCAGAAGTGGGCTGCTCGTCGCCGTTGGCGCTGCCAGTGGATGCAGAAGAGGGAGGCATCAGGACGCAGTTAAGGAGATCGGGGAGGAAAAACCTACTCGTGACAATGTCAGCCAACAAGTGTTTTATACCTAGCGTAAGGCCAAGCGAGAGAACAAGTCCGACATACTACTCACCAGCCGAACGGGCCCAGTGACTGAGTGCTGAGTGCTGAGTGACTGAGCGTCGGCAACAACTCGGGTGTGGCGCAGCAGGCCGCCATCATGATTGAGGTTGGTGATGGGAATTCGGTTTACGTGTTTGACTTGGCCCGTGCGTTTTTCCCATCGCTCACCCGTCGGCGATCCTTTACGCCGCATTGCCATGGCTCAAGCGCTCATGCGTCATGGACGGTGCAGTACTTACATACGCCACATCAGGATCGTTTTTCCCATCGCTCACGTTGGCAAATCCCTCTGACCTGCCAGTGAGTTTTCCCGTCAGTCGTACTAATATTGCCGTTATACTATGGAAGGTTCCGAGTCGGTCACAGTTGATTTTCCCATCCCTCACTCGTCGCTGGTCCAACCTTCAATCGAATACTGAATCCCAAGCGAAACTGCCACGAACAGTGGCCTGCTAACTTGAAGTTTTTCCCATCACTTCCTCGTCGGTTACCAGCCCAACTCACCGTTTAGTATTCCGTTAAACCGGACGAAGACTTGCATCACCGGTCATGGTTAACAAGTCCGTGTCCAGGCCTGAGTAAATCAAGTTGAACTTTCAAAAGGACTGACTCGGACTTCTCCACGTCCACTAGTAGTCAATCCCCTGCTGGCGATGCTGGTTTCTCCACGAGACAGACGTCAACAATTTTCAGGTGTGATACCTTACGATTGCAGAATGTCTTCGCTGACCGAATTTTGACAGCCACCACCTCCGAGCCCAATGGACCTGCAGGGACTCAGGCTTCGCATCCAGTGACGGTCGTTTTGGCCGCACCCCCTAGTCGGTGTCTCTGGTATGGTTGCCCCACTGGACACTTTGTCAAGGTCGCCGAACTGGATCAGACTTTAGAATCAAACACTTCCTGGGCCGCTGGCAGTGAGTACCAAGGATTTCCTGTTAACAAACCTTGCTCACGCATCAAAGGTGACTCGGACAGACGGCACCATAAACCCCCTCCGAACCATTCCCGCCTTGAGAACTGGGATGCCGAGTCTCACTCTTGCATTGACGGTGATTCCCTCGATGCAACCATGAAAACGTCGGCAAAATTGTTGCAAGAGAGCCTGTCCGGTCTCATCCAAGACGTTCGAGTGATCATGATGAAGACCGGCGTAGCAGGACATTTACAGGGCGATACGCCACTATACCCCAATTTGTGTGTCTTGTTAGCACCTTGTAAGATCTGTAGAGCTCGTACTCGATAATGGGCACAAGCAGATAGGTACTGGAGGTGTAATTGTACTCTGGATGACAGACCCGATACGAGCCCTATTGGCGCATATTCTCAGATTACTTCGCGAGTCGATAACTCAGAGTCCAAGTTCCACTTTGCACATGGGCACACACAAAAGATAATATAGAGGAGCACGAGAAAGAATATAGAAACTTGTAACAGGTTTCAGCATACACTTCTGTAGGATACAACACAAAGCAGACTACGAACATCACCGACGATCAACGACCGTTCTTGCACGGAGCTGAAGGCCTGACGTGGTCTGTGGGTACTAGCACTGTCGCGGCGGAGTCAGCATGCAGATGTGTGAATGATAGATACTTGCATGATGATATCGAGGTCCCATTCGACGACACGTTGCATGTTTCGCTTCAGCAGATAACAATGCTCGTTATCACCGAGCAACTTGCGGATGAAGAGACCAGCGATGTAAAGGGCAAGTCCATTGACAAGCCAGGTGTCGGACCACGTCTTGGCCTGGATATTGATACCCATCTGTTGGCACGCAGGAATGTGGCTCAGCGCCTGCCTGGTTTCGAGTACCTGTCCGATGGCATCTTCGCCGTGAATGAGATCGACGGCAACCAACGACAGAGTCGCACTGTCGAAACCCTGAACAGGCATTTCGTCGACGGCTACTATCTTGAATGAGCCAAACGGATACGAGCCAAAGTATGTTGCCGTAAAAGTTCATCGCCGATGACCAGGCAAACAAAACGCATACACCAGCGGTTGCGTGACACCGGATGCCTCTTCGGACGAGTCTGCCGCGATCGAATAGACATGGAAAGGACCAGCAGCGAAAGCGACATGTTGTACTGAAGTCAACACTGTTTGGGGAAAAAGGAACTGAGTGGTCTTGTTGGAGTTGTTGGGATGCGCAACCTATCACAATCCAGTGTGAGCGTGACGCTGAATGAAGCGGAACTGATCTCCCCTGTAGACGACCATGGTTGGCACGGCCTCCTCATGCTCAGAAAACTCGCCATCTTGATCAAGTTCGGCTCTTCCACAACAAATTCGCATTCCCGAGTACACTTTCCCAAAAAATTGTCGGCACAAGGGACCCAGCATCTGGCAGAGTCGGGAGGAGAAGGAACGGTGTATGCATGCGATAGGATGAGAATTGCGATGGGGCGTGTGCACCAGCAAGAAAAATATAGCCTCCGCGATCCCGTAGATGGTATCCAGTTCGTGTACCCACAAATGCGTACCCATACGTGAGTCCGATGCGAACGACGATAGGCATGAACTCTGAACCGTGAGGACGAAGAGAACGAGAGGAGCGCATTGCACTGTCTAGAACAGATGAATGGTGCGGAGGTTCGCATTGTTTGGCACGGGCGTGATTTCAGTGTATCCCTCCTAAGGATTTCGTGTGCTGAGCGACGGGTGTTGAGGAGAGGAGCGGGTGCATGAGGCACCCAGAGCGAGCCTGCAAAGTCGATTTCCAAGACGACCTTTTGGTGGTTAGTAGAGAGGCGTACGCGAGTGATTCAGAGATGAAGCGGGGACCGTGGCGAAAAAAAGGGTACTTACAGTGTGAGACCATGCCAGAGGTGGTCACGTTGCATGTTGAGGATGTCGCGGAGGTCGAGCTCGACGCTGTTGGACGACGTTGGACTCGACGACGGCGCTACTACTGTGACTGACAACCGATGAGTCATTACGCATGCGTGCAGTCAGCGCACAAGAACGTCCTTATCGAAGCACCGCCCTCTCTGAACAAGACAAGAAATTTTTTATCATCGATCGCCGGATTTTAGCCAGATATGATCCCCACTTCATACAAGCACCAGATACTCTCAAAGACAATGCGTTCGTAGACGACTATGCAGACGGTAATTTCTTGGTTTATACCATAGAGAGACGGTAGACCTGAGTCCGGACATGTATATGCACATGGGCATATGTTCAATAAGCGCACACAATAACTAAACTCTGCCTATCAGACTTCAATGAATGAGCAAGTTCCATGCACAAGAACGAAACAGAAGAACCTACGTGAAAGCCCATCCGAGTCAGCCTCCCGATGGGAAAATATGCTACGTGGCCTGCCGTTTCATGAAGCGGGCAGACCCGCCCTCAGAACCCACACCACCCGCAGAAGAGGGTCTCAAACGTAAACGAGACGAGAGCGACGGACGAATGGTCATACGACCGATTGCGAGGAGATAACGAGCTTCTGGCGTGGAAACAGGATGTATTCCGGATAAGAGTCGAGAATGAGTGCCTTCGATGGTTTCTACGGGGAGATGCTGCGCGATTGATTCCTGGATTCTTTCAAGCGACTGCTGAACCTTCAGCAGGTTCTGCAGGGCAAGCTTCTTGTCCTTCAACAAAGTACACCAAATTTCGGCCTCCCGAGCAGCAACTTGCTCGATGGGAGGCAAGACTGCGTCATCACGGCGCTACTGATGTGTAAGTAGTGGGCAGTCACGAAGAAGTTTGTATAAATACCTCAACCAAATCAAACTCTTCAGGTTCGGTGTCCGAACAACTGGTTAATGAGGGTGGAGATGACGCAGCAAGGGACGATGGGGGGCTCGGAGTACGACGGTGGGGTAAGGCTGCCGCCTTACCCGCTGTGTTCGGGTACAAAGTCGACGGGACGGCCCAAATTCGCTCGTTGGCGGTTTCAAAGAGAGTGGTATCCATGGATATCTCAGGCTGAAGGTGATGTTCGAACTTGAAGCGCCGAGTGGGGGAATGTAGGCGGAGGAACTCGCTGGACGTGTGAGTGCTGCGCCCTATATATTTGTTGTGCACATCAATATTCCGGCCGAAGTCGGACGAATCTGTCTGTTAACTGCTTCTGGCGCATGAGGTTTCATCGGTCACTATAAATTGACAGCCTGAGAACTGCCATTGCCAGTGCCAAGTACTAGTAGTGGGAGCTGGCAGTGGTAGCGTCTCCGAGTCGTCGATTTGTTCAGTTCAGGTTCCCAGTGTTTGTCGTCTTTATTCACACGCTGGCCCTATGACATACGATCCCATGTCTACTGTTCCCAGAGCGAAACCCCTACTTGTGCATAAGGGCTCACCTCGTCTGATTCCTGAGTCATCGTGCGAACATTCTTAAATCCTGCCAATCAGTGGAACTGGACAAAGGATATGTGGAGACGGTGGTCGCATCGACTCGGACGTAACCTCCCCACAGTGGAGTGTTCAAGTTCAGGCCGGTTGGGCGGGAGAACATTGCTGAAAGGACTCGGAGGTATGGAAGTTTGGACCGAAAGTGTATGGAGAGTTACCTAGCGAACATCGGATTATTTCTCATAATCACCGCTGAGGCGGAGTAACGATGGACAGACTCGGAGTCGAAGCAAACTGCCAGTGCGAGGGAGTCGGAACCTAGACGGCGAATCTTGACCGGAGTCGGAAATCTATCTATAATGTGCATAAGCAGGATTATTAATCTGATTTGTGTAGAGCCTTATCTCACTCCCAAAATCCTCGAACGAGTTGGGCCAGATCGATACGCGATAACCTATTTGTCAATACGTTCGGACAGGTAGGAGAAGGACCTAGCGTGCGCAGCCTCGACGTGAACTTGAATGTCACCTGTGGATGATCCAGGAGTCTACGAGGTTTCGAATGACCCTTCTCAGGCTGGCAAACACTGGCAGAACAATCACATACATGTGGACTTGCAGTGTCGCGGGCAAGAGCGACTTTACTAGTAGTGGAAGGATTCTTGATGACGGTGTTGGTTTTGCCATCCATTGAAGTGGTGTCAGACCTTCACCAGAGCGCACACTAGAGGGCGTTCAAGTCAGGGTAGTCGAGCTACTAGTAGAGACGCCCTTAGTAGCTGTGCTTGATGGATCGAAAGAGCTGTTAAAGAGCAAAAGGCACTCCAAACTGGGTCAGTCAGAGTCGTAGTACCCACTGAGAGTCAATTGACCTTGTGACTCAACCCACGTTGGCTGCCATTGACATATTCGAGCCGGTCGCTGGCTATGGGCCTTGACAGCTTCCTGCCAGCCTAGAATGCAACCGATGATACTAATATTGTAGACGTATGACTTAGGATGACCGAACGACTCGAGCAGATACACTAGCATACCTAGGTTACATCCACGATTCCCAAGTCGTCGTGAGAGGGACTCTGCTTCTTCGTGGGCTCAGCTTGACGGCTTGAGCGTTGTGGACAATGTCAGAGATCTAGATCATAACCGCCGTTCTTAGAATAGCCACGCGTAGAAATTGGGAAAGTTCGCAAGCAGCATGGGAGTTTTTGGGTCGAGGGTGATAAGCCTTGATCACTCACCACGATCGGATAGCCTAAGCCAGCGTCCTCCTCGTCGAGCCTCCATCTCGACCTGGATAGCCTGTCGCACCATGACACAACGTGGGGTGGCAGAGACTGTGGCGCACCACGACCCTACTTCGCACAATGACGAGACCAACTTGAATTCGAGCCCGTATGTTCCCATGGCGGAATTCGAGTTGGATTTGACCTTCTGGACGCCCCAATGGCAGACTCGGACGGAGTGGAATGGACCTGGTGCAATGGCGATTGACGGCACGGCGGCTGTTGTCACTGGGAACGAATTGTAAGCCATCTGGGATAATTCCATCGTACTTACTAGTAATTCCTGACTCCGACTACTTAGTCAATTTGAACTAGAAGGCCCCAGCGAGCCAGGGTCGGAAGGGCGTTATCTACAAGCTTTCCATCAAGCACTACAGAATTTCCCGCCAGGCTGGGAGCAGGGCCAGTCCAGTACCCAGGCCGGCGTTGGAGCGTTGTCCTGGTCTGAGTCTGAACATGAGTTGCTGCCATGGCAGCAACCTCATGCTCGGGCTAATCCGAATCAATTCCACGGCCAGGAAACTGGGTCAGAGTCAAATGGTAAGATGGACGCAACTTGTAAATATCGGTACCTGAACTTGACTCATGTTATACTAATCAGTAGGACGCTCGGAGTCTTCGCAGGCCGATTGGCCAGCCACAGCCAGTGCGACATCCAGGTTGGAGCCACTGGCAGTTGCTGACCCATGCGGGAGGTAGGTTTCATTGCTATAAAAAACACAGCTGAAGATATACATATGATCAGGAATCAAACAGCAGACCACAGCGATGTCATAATCGACCACTTGAGCGCCGCGGAGAAGAGCCTTTTCACAAACTGGACGTATCATTACGACGAAGGCTCCGGGCCGGACTCCCGGGCTGAATCGGATGACATCCGAGTGACAATTCCGGTTGGTGGTAGTCATGATCACTTGCCGGCAGTTGGCCTGAGCATGGACGCTGAAATTCCCGGCCTTGAGTCTGGTATTGAGCCTGCTCAGAGTGCTTCGAGTCGTATTAGCCTGAGTAGTCACTCCAACTCGGAGTCGGAGTCTGAGTCTTCTGAGGAGTCTGTGCCTCTGGCGCTGACGCTGGCCACTGGCACGTCATCTGCTCCTCACTTTTGCGGAAAAGCTGGTAAAATTTGAGTCCTTTCTTGGTATGGTATCAAAAATGCTAACTATATCATTGTAGTCTTGTTTCTTACTGCCTTGAAGAAGGCTCGTGCTCACCACTGGATTACCTTATTCTGTGACGCCGCAGAGACTTTATGTATCCACTTGCGTGAAGCAAGAGTCTTGAGCCTTCCATCCAAGTTGATCATGGAGACGTTGCTAGGTATTGTCCATGATAACTCCGTAATGTATGCACAACATGGCCTTCATAGGCCTTGGGATCTAGAATCTGGCAAGTGCTGACTTTTTTTATCTCTTCGCTTCAAGTTGCTCATATTGCTCCGTCATGGTGGACTATTTGGTACTAGTCCCCATAGTGCTCCCCACTCAGAAAAACACTGTCTCAGTTACTCGATTCTCAGACCCCAACTTCCGAGCTTGTTTGATCCGTGAGCTCGAAGGGGTAGTCAAGAGGTATATACACCATATTTGGCCGAGAGCCTGCTTTTTGGTGAAGAATCCAGTTCGAGTCCAGGGTCAGGGTCAGGGTGATGTATTGC
>JBBPOC010000423.1:0-17686 GCA_038091235.1 Tylopilus rubrobrunneus | reverse complement strand
CAGTCGGCTACATCACATCACGTCACGTCGGCCCCCGCACCGTGTCCAGACCAACAGCGACACGCACCTCGTTAGGCTTGTCGTCCTGCGGCGTTGCGAGGACGCTCGGATCCCACGCGACCTGCACGTGCGTCGCTGCGCGGCGGCGCGCAGTGAGGTCCTCCCGGAGCGCTTGGACTGCCTCCGGTGCGTGGTTCACACGGAGGTCGCACCCCGGCGAGAATGTACGGTCAAAGACGTCGTCGGTGTGGACATCTTCATACAGCGCTGTGAGGCGTGACTGGATCCAGGCAGTCGCCGAGGTTGGGGTGGTCGTCGCATTCAATTGGGCAGTGATCGACATGAAGAGAGATGGAGTGAGGTTATGCTTGAGTTTAGGGGAGAGCACGAGTGAAGCAGTGATGTAGATGATGGCCAAGATGGTGGGCGGTGTCAGATTCATGCACACGACAAGTCCCCTATCGTGACTCGGTACCATGCGTCACCGATGTCCGCAGCAGTTGCGAAGAAAAAGACCCGCGGAACGTCCGTCTTCAAAGATATGCATTGATAGCACGATTCCGAAAACAAAACGGAAGAAACATATACACAGACTCTGCAAAGTAGCCCGAGGTTCCACCTCTATATTAACTCATACTTGCCATACAATAGCTCCCATCTGCTCCCGTTAACCTACAGCACCGGGGGCTCACCCGACGTGCATCACTCCCTAGATCTCGTTCATCTCGTTCTCTTGACGACAGCAAGATAGCCAAGCGAACCACATCATAGTGCGAAGTTGGAGGACGTCCTCCTTCCACGCCATCGATTGGTTCTGCTCTCGAAACTCTTTCGTGAGTTGCTCACAGCGCGCAATATTCTCGGGGCTGACAAAGTCCACCGCAACCTTGACGCAATCTGTGATGTTGCAAACCTAATAATCCAAAATTGAACAATTAAGACACGTGCAAGATGGAACTGATCTCACCTGGTGTGCACACCCAGCGGGTATAAACACCGCTTCTCCTGGCTTCTGATATATCCTATGGCTCTTGATCCCATACATATCAAACAATTCTTTCCTCAGCGTACTGTCCAGATAGATTTGTTGCGAGTGAATGGGATCATGTTGATACGATCCTTTGAGCTTCCTCCGGAGGAAGACGCGCAATTTATCCGCATCACATGCCTGGAAAAGATCCCAGGCCGCACAGCCAGGCTTCCCATCCGGGGTAGGGCTTGCATAAGTCATGATGTTGACAGCATCCGCCATATCCATATGCAGTCTAGTCGACCCTTTGCTGCCCGCAGACTCGAAGGATGCCATCGCATTGTACATTTTAGGACCTGCTCAATCCGTCAGCTAATGATGCGCTCAAAAACCTTGATCGCGGCGTACCGAGGTCGGGCGCAACAGTATTACTAGGAAAGTGTGAAGCGATATTGAGTGCTCCGTCTCGGCGGACGTAACTGGGCACTGGTACGGCCCTGTTAAAGTCCTCAAAGAGCTCGGGGAAAGCGGTTTTGAAATCAGTGGATGGTGGCCAATCCTAGGTGGCACACTCAGCACCGTCGTGGGGTAGAAGTTGGTAAAAGCTCACCTTCAGTTTCCAGCACTCGACGCGGCCTTCATACTTGCCGAACCATGAGAAAAATTCGCCTACGGTAACTCGCTTGTTCACATCAGATTGACACTCCAGTATGAGGCAACTCTGGGAGTTGTATTTCTGAAGGAAGTATTCCGGCGTCCATTGAACCTGGAATTTCGGAAGGAGACCAGTCACCACAAGGGGATCACCCTTGAGCCAGATAGGTCTAAATACATCTTCCGTGAGCTCCGAATCCGGGATAGTAATCGTAGAGTGGGAAGGAATTTCGGATGAGTCCGTCGAAGCAGCATCAGTCGAAGGTAGCGTTTGAACTGCCAGGTTTGCGGGAGCTCCTTCGTCACCAACTGAACCAACTTGTGTTGCTTCTCCCAGGGTGGTCGGCACAGAAATGTCAGAGCCGGACGGATCCACAGAAGCTCCGTTTGAAACAGCACCCGAAGTCGAATTTGAGGTAGATTGTCCGGGTTGAAGGGTAGGGTCGATGGCTCCCACAACGGGGGCCTCATCTTTTTCTGGCTCTTCCAGGAGGGCCTCCATGTCCTTGATAGCTTGTGCGAGCTCAGTTTTGCAAAACCGTGACATGGGAGAGAAATCTTTGGCATGATGCTCGTTCCGACGCGTGCAGGATAGGAAAAAGGGGTTCGTGTGAGCATGTTTTTCTCGCCTCGCTTGCAGAGCTGCAATCTCTGCTTGCGTCGCGCCGGGCTTGTCTTCAGTCAACTCCTTGACCTGTTCAAAACACTCAGCGCAGGCTTCACGGCCACACAACCGGCACATCCAACTACACGAGAATATAGAAGTCATGCAGGTATCTAAAAATACATTTGAAACACTCAGTTTCAAAGAGGTGAGTCATAAATAAGACTTACCACACGTGGCACGAACTTCACTCTCCCTCGTCCGCCGTATGATTTCGGGGTAAGCCAGGTGTTCGAGCTCTTGACGAAGTGTGGGCAACAGAGCCTTTGCGATCGTCCGCTGAGCTACGTGGTGAGCCGACGAGAGCGGGAGATCGAATGGTTCAACTACCTTTGTTCGCCCAATATGTTGCTCGGTTAGAGGAACATTCCACTGGACCGGGAAGTTCATACTAGGAGCATCCGGCCGCTGATTCTCCACGAAGCTAATACCCACGATATTTCGCTGACTGTCCTTGAGAAAGAAGCGGATGCCTTGGAACCGGCATGTGTCACCGGCCCATCGCCGCGTACAGGAGACACACCGCGGAAATTGTTCTGATCTATATCGATTCGACATGCAACGAGCAAACTGGAGTTCAGGATGAAGCGCGTGAGCGCCTTCACCCCCTTGGCCCCCATTCTCTGTCAGGACGATATCCACGTCAAGTCAAGAGTGGCGCAATGTCATTAAGAACCGACCTTTGCCATCCTTTTCGCTAGACTTATCGGCAGAGTTCGAAGTGTAGGAGACTGTGGGCATGAGTTGGGCTGCATGGAGGTGAATGTGGGTCCTGATCAAGACGAATAAAACCGACCATTTTGCGCAGCAATCTGGGCTGCTTCGCTTCTTTTCCTGGCGTTATAACCACGTTTGGAGGATGCTTTAGCAGGGTAAGGAAAAGGTGTCCGAAAAGTGACCGACGGTGCGCACCATTCCCGTCCGTGGCTTTCGCCTTTTTGGCCTTCTTTGATTTCTGCGAAGGCGGCTCCTCAACTTCAGTTGAGGGACGCTTCTGTACCTGAGGCGGTGGAGGCGGTGGAGGTTGGTATATCATGGCGGCGGAAAACATTTGATGTGTCGGCATCAGTGCACCCACTTCAAACATGGGTTGCCCAGGCGCTGTGAAGCGTGCCGCTAGACGAACAGAGGCTCTCTCAGCATTCTGTAAAGCTTCGTTTGGAAGACTCAGGAAGGGATGGGGAATAGCATAGAAATGGCAATTACATGCGTGATGAGGGTGCATAGGCTGCGAATGATGCTCTTGTGGAGCATGGCTATATTGATCTGCACAAAGGTAGAGCTCAGTCCACGGTACGGTGGGATAGACGCGACACTGACTATTTTGAGGATAGTCGCCTGACATGGCTAGGGAGGACGCTTTTGGATTTAGGGACACGAACGAAGACATGGAAAGTGGATTCCCGCTCACAAGTCCGCTCTTCAGAGTACATTGGTGCCACGATCGAAGGGCCATAGGGGACGGTCGCAATGTCGGCCTGTGGTGGCCACGGGCCCGCTGGGATAGCGAAATTTGGATGCTCGTCCATCCTGGGCCTTGGCTGCCTTTGTGACATGTCTCCATTCATTTCAGCGTAGACCTGGGGCGGCATTGGATACGATCGACCGGTGGGCGGGCCGGCTTCAGGCCTGCGTTTCGGTGCGGTTGGATCGTCGTTTACGGGTTCCCAGCTGGCGGCGCGGAGGTGGAAGGAAGAGCCAGAATCAGGTTGTTGGGGATAGGGAGCGTGTGGAGGGTGAGGAGGATGTTGGTACTGGGAAACACCCGAGGAAGAGGGAATGGTTGCGAGGTGGGCAGGATGGTTGTAGGCAGAAGCAGAAGAATCGGAGGAAGGATTGAGTAGTTGGCTGATGGAGGTGCGCTTGTCATGCATGCCATTCATGACTGCAATTGGGGGGAGCGTTCGCGCGCAGAGAGAGCGGGAACACCGAGACTGAGAAACGAGGAGTTCCAGGGAAATTGCAAGACGCTCACTCGCGGAGTAGACTCATCCAGCGGAGTGAATTCATTTCTTCGACTCCGACCTCTCGGCAATCCGGCATCCAACTCGGCATCGTTAGCCGCGAACCTCGTCTACTACCTCCTCCTCCTCTCTCCTCGAGTGCGATCGTACTCGTCCTCCTTGTCCTTATCGCTCTCGCTCTCCTTGCAACGTGGGCGGAAAATTCTTCTTCTCGCGTCATTAAACACGCTATCGTCATATCGTGGTAAATAATACGTATGCGTCCAGAAAACTCAGCAAACATGTGTTGTCCCTTGCTCCAGCTATCCCACGTAAAAAAATCGTCGACCCTCCCTAAAAACCCGTAAAACCAATCGTGAAATATCGTGTGAATAACGTATCGCAAATCCCAAAAGGACGATATAAACCCTGACGAACATCAACAACACAAGGTTTACCATAATGAGCCTAAAAGTATTTGCGGAAAATCCCGGCGACCTTCAGATTCAAGGGTATGAATAGTGGCCTGATCAGCCAGAGCAGTATTCCAAAGGTCGCCCACCACCGTCAAGGGATCCCGCCTTGCTCATTGTGCCCACCCGACCCGTTCAGCGGGGCGTCGGTTGGGCCCTGGGTGTCGGCCGCCGCCGCTCCAGTGTGTCCTTTCGATTCTGACACGACCTTCATAGGCATTATTTCACACGTAGTATACGCGAGACTTACCAGGCGACCGAGACATACCATCACTGACAGAATCTAACCGCTCAACCGACCCAAGTCGTTTATCTGGGTGGCCTGGCAATGACATTAGCGACATTGCACGTCGAATAAATCGGGCCGACCGCACTTGCAATCGTCGATGCCTCGACCACTGGACCTGATGGAAGATAAGCACAAAACATCGCGCGAGATGAGGCTATAAAATGTTTACTTGAGGTAGTTGCTCCTTCGTGCCTGGTCATTGGATCTAACATACTATTCGTCGACGACGTTGAGAAGTTTTCACTGAGTTTCAGCAATGCATCCAGCTTTTCTGACTGGGATAGCACGTTTGAAGACCCAGCGAGCGGAACACCTTCTGTCTTGCCGACCGACGACGACCGACTTGGGGAGTGATTCATCGGTGTCGCCCTCCCTTCAGGTACATGTAGGCGGCGAGCGACAGCCTGTGCTTGGGTCTTTTGCTCTGTCGAAATTGACTTTGCAGCTTCCGGGCGCAAGTCCGCCCACATTTGCAATGCTTTGATGGAACCCCACTCGATGATCTTGTTGTTGAGCCACTGCAACGACACAGGCTTGGTAAGAAAGTCATTGCATCCTGCCGCGAGTGCGGCAACTCGATCGCTTTGAAGGGAAGACGCCGTTAGCGCGACAATAATGACCGAAGAGCGGTAAGGTGATGTAGCCGTTGACGTGCGCGATTCAGATGAGACTCCATCAGAAGGCGTACGAGCACTGCTGTCGGATTGAGGGGTCGAAGGAGCGTATGCAGCAGCTTCAAGTTGTCGGATTTCCTTCGTTGCCTGAATCCCATCCATGACGGGCATTTGAATGTCCATCTGAAGCCTCATCAGAGGATTCTACACCTGACTCTCGTTTGAGCTCACCAAAATCAAATGGAAACCCCCACTGCGCCATTTTTGTACAGCCTCCTCTCCGTTCTTTGCAACGTCATACTTGATCTTCTTTTTCCGCATGAATGTGGAGAGTATCGTTTGATTGATCGGGTTGTCTGGGTTGACATATGAGCATGAGTCGCAACCGAGAGACAACACCACACACCATCGACGATGAGGACGCTGATTGGCGGGGTGATGTTTGTGTCAGCCGCACCCTTCCCAACCTTTGACGGTATGGCAGGTGGTGTCGAAGGCTTCTGATCTTGTACGCGTCTTGACTGTCGTCTCGTAAAGGTAGTTGCAGGCGGATCAGGAGCGTTGGGCGACCCTGGTGGCGATGATGTCTTTCTCGTATCGACTGAATTCCCTTTCCACGGTGAAGCCGGAGCAGGAGCAACATCATCTGCCAATACAGATGGTTTCCGACCTTTCATTTTTGCAACAGAACTGGCTGCGGGTGACAGAACCTCGGGACTCGGTAATGAATCTTGGCGATAGGGAGCAGGCGTGCTAGACTCTTGTGTATGAAGTGCGGAAAAGGAAACCTGCTGAGCTGGGTCCTTGTCCTCGCCGCTCGAATGTCGACGGGAGGCTGGTCGGCGCACTCGGTCTGGTGTAGGAATAAGGAACTGCCCCTTTGGCATTTCAATGGCCCCGGTTGCTCCAGGTGTCCTGGCCCCTTTAGCTCTTGGTTGGAACACGATACCAGTTGGCTGACCATCTGGACTGGAAATCACGAGCCCAGAAGCAGGCGACATGCCAAGCTTCACGGAGCCATCAGGGAAGTACTCTGCCGTGTCCGAGATAGCCAGCGGAGATGGTGGGTGCAGGGCATATGATTCACCGGTGATTTCCCTAGGTGACCTGACCGCACGGTCAGAGGTAGCACGAGGAGAGTAGGCGGCTCGCGAGGGAGGAGACTTTGGAGTAGCTTGCCCATGGCCGAAAAATGGTGGGCCGTGGAGTCCTGGACTCGTCGGAGAGCTTGCGATAGGAGCAAAGAGCGGATCGACAAAGGGCTTCGTCACTACGGTGTGGAGGGCGGTCAAGAACCGGCGCGGTCCCGCCGGTTTGGGAATGATCATAACGTCCAGAGGTGGTTTGATGAATGCGTCGACTGAAAAAGCGAGGTCGGTTTGAACGATGTCCTTGACAGCCTTGTAATTAGCTAGACTGGTGAAATGTACGATAACATGCGCAGACGCTGCTTGCGCGACAGTCGGCGAACCATAGCCCAACGCTCTGGCTATCTGTGGGGAGGACTTGGGTCTGTGATGAGCAGCCAACGACGGTCGTTTGCCACGCGAATGTACGGCAGATGGTAGGGGCTGTTGCTCAGCACGCTCCTTCTGTATCCTCTCACGTAGAACCGACACGTCGTCATCGATGAAAATGAAAGTTCCCGATGATGCGACTCGGGAAGTCCCATTAGATGCCGTACCGGAATTTTCGTGGGGAACGTTCTCTGCAAAGCTCCAATGGCGAGATTTGGTCGACTGCGGGTTGTTGTCTGAGGATGAAACCTTTTCGGAGACGCTTTGGTAGCCATCCATGTCAGACTCTCGAGAGACATGGCTGACATCCACGCCCCATGCCGTGAGATAGCTCGTCAAATGACGGGCAAACGTGCTGCTCTCCTTCGCATACAGTTTAGCCTTCTTTCCTCGCAACGTTTCCGAGAATTGAATCAGCTCCTCTGGCGTCGGTTCCTTGGCTATCCGAGCCCCAGGAATAAGCGGAGAAATATAGTCTAGAGTAGGCGTGGTTCTGGCGCTGATAGCGGCAGGGGACCCGGATTCCAAGGGAAAGACTAGTTCGTAGGCTCGACCAGGAAGTGGCTGCCGAGCGGGGAGATCGCAAGCGAAGAAAGCACCCGTGCGTGAACACAGCCGCTGTAGCAAGGGGGATCCGAAATTGGGCTTGGGACGGGCCGAGGAGAAATCGGTAGAGTTAGGGGGGAGTATATCGTTGCTTGTCCCCGACTGAGTAAAGTAATGGTTGATCTGGAATGAACAGCGAACGTGCTCATCGTCAATGGTCGACATGTAGGAACCTCTCCTGTTTTGAACGCGCTTGCTCTCCGTTTCGACTGGAGAATCAGGAAAATTATCCGAGGTCGGCTTAATGGACAGCTCGATGTCGATCGCGTCACCCCTGCGGGCAGTATGTAGAATTTGGCGGATAACCTTTTGGAACCGTCAGGACGACGTTACTCCATCTCACCATGGAAATTACTCACATGAGTCAAGGTATTGGAAAGTCCGAACTCCTCGCCACGAACAGCGACGTGTCTCAAACCGACGTCCGCATGGTAAAGCACAAGGTCCACACCTCTCTGGGCTGCGCATCCGCTGAGCGCGTCGCCCACGCCTTGCAGCATCTCCCCAACATCAAAATCGGAATGTGTGATCGGAGTGCGTGTTGCGGTTGATGAAACCGGTGCATCAATTTCAGCCTGCGGAATAGTACGTCTGCTCCGTGCACACAACTCGGGCATGTTGGCGGACACAAAATTGAGATTCTTCATCGTTGTGAGCACCGCAGACACGGAAGAAGTCGGCACCGACAGCGAGCAAGCCGCGTATTGTTCTCTGGCGGGATCAAGGATCTGGACTGGAGATATCTGGAGGAGCGTTTGGACGACCATTTCTACGGAATCTGCCAGTTCCAACGAGACCTCATGGAAGTACGAGCCATCAGAAGGATTGAGCGCGTCTGGGGGAGTTACTGGAGTCGCCTGAGACCTGTGAGGATTCTGGAGGTGCTCAAGCTGAGAGGGTAAAGGTGCCGGGAACGTGCGTGACGGCCGGGGTGTATCCGAGCAGCTGTCGTGCGTGTTGGCGGCACCGGGTTGCTGCTGTAGACACCTGCGGTGGTTGGGGGAGGTGTCATAGTCATCCGAAAGTTCTGCCTGGGAGTGCTTATCGATGGAGGAATGCTCCCTTTCGGAAAGATCGGAGTCAGCCTCAGAAGAGCTGAAGACGGCAGATCGTTCTACGGGATGAGGAAGAGGCGATTGGATGGGTGGAGAGGGTTCGGCGGGCCAAGTGACGGCGAACTTGCTTGGACCGACGAGCTCGGGTGAGAGAGAAGGGTCATCATGGAAGAGAAGATGACGAGGAGCAAAGACCTGTTTTGCCCCGGTCATGACGAGTGAGGACAAGAAACCAAGCTCCTGCCCGGTGCGGTTCGAGAGAAGGGAAGAGCCTCGCCAGGAGACGAGATGGGACAAGTATTTTGGCGGGAACTCTGAGGAGGGTCCGTACGTGTCTGAACCCTCGATCGGCGTCCAGCTGCACGAAATGAAGGGCGTGCGGTCCCAATGTCACTCCTTGTCACAAGTCTGCCGTACTCCTCATGGCCTACTGGATTTCATAAAAACAAGTCGTAAAATTGTTACTCCCCCTCAAACAGTACTAAGATTTTGTTCAATATGTCAGTTCTACGTCCCCCTCAGCGACCAAGTCCATGTCGTGGTAACTGACTTTCCTCCCCGCCGCAGCCCTTGGGTCCTCCTTGGCGTCGGGAGGCGGTGGCGGTGCTGGCGCACCGCCCGACCCTTGACGGCGCGCCCCCTTGCGACCATTAGCTTCATGACCACCGAGAGGTGCATCCAACGCCATGACAGGTTTAGCAGGCAGGCCAGCACCCGCGGGAACAGTAATCTCCACCGGTTGATCAAAACCTGCATAACCGCTTATGCGATCACTCAGACGACGTGCCGTGGTAGCTTCGTCCCTCCGCGGAGGAGGCGGTGGGGGCGGGAATGAACCAGGAGGATACTGATAACCGTAAGGGTCCCAATAACCGCCGCCCATGTAAGGTGGTGGGGGTACATACGCCGCAGGATGACCACCATAAAACAGATTAGGACGACCATACTCGGGAATGTAAACACTCGGGCCCTGGATACCATATGCCTGCGGAGGCGCTTGGCTGTTACCCGTCATGGGAGGTGGGTGGGTGAAGGGCTGGATCCTGTGAGGGTCCAAAGCGAAATTGTTGAAATACGGGATCTGCCGGAAATCAATAAACCCCCTAGATCAGGAACAGTTCAACGCTTACTTCTTCAAGCTGCTTCACAAGCTCAGGATGCTTGTTGGCAATGTGCTTCTCGACAAAGGAAGTGGCCTTGAACAGCTTTTGGCACGTTTTGCATCTGAAACGACCTTCGTCTTCTTGTTTGATGAACGGTTCGACGGCCTTCGAAAGCTCCCTTTTGGGATACATGAACATGCAATCGTTATAAACCCGGATAATGAACGCTTACTCGTCGTAGCTCTTGCCCCCATAGTCACGGGGGTCAATGCCTTCTTTGTTGATAAGCAGAGCAATCTTTGAATCGAACCACTCTAACCAACGCTCGTCTGCAAAGGCTAGAACATGAGCAACGAGCATCAAAGTGTTGTGGCTGCATACCATTTCTCTTCCAGTCCCTGTTCTCAGCGGGTTTCGCTGCTACGATTTCAGTCTCTTTTTCTTCATCCTTTTCTCTTTTTTCCTTCTCAGCCTTCTCGGTTTCAGCTGCTTTGACCTCCTCAAGCAGTGACTTTGACAGAGGCTTCCTCACGTGCTTCAGGCACTTACGCTGTAATTCCTCTAGATGATTGGTAACAACAGCGCAGTAGTAGCAGGTGTGGTACGCTGCGCGCAGGTAGGCAATATACAAATCCAAAGAAATCACCGCCTTGCACAAGAGCAATGAGCGTCTTTCACTGGGTAAACATTCAGTCTGCTCACCTTCTTCGCCTCTAACAACTTCTCATCAACGCCCTGGTCACGCAACTCTCCCACAAGTTTCTCAATTCGCCGCTCAACCGCCTCAGATCCAGCCTCTCTCAGCATAGATTCATCCTCATTGTCTGCCTGCGTACCGACGTCCTCTGGCCGTGCACTGCCATTCGCTTCCATGTTGTCGCCACCTGTAGACGAGGCGGAAGGTCTGAACAACGTGGCATGCTCTTCTTCCAGGATCGATGCCAAAATCTTCACATTTGCCAAATCCTTTTCGATGCGGTCTAGCCTGCTTGCGACCTCAGGGACATAGCGAGCACGGTTGACAAAGGGTTTTGTGTTATGGGACACGTGCAGTTTGAACCCCTCAATCTACAGCAACTCACAAATTAAGTTCGCCAGGTAACAGGCATCACCACCAACGCACCTTTTTGTCTGTCAGCTCACTCATTACAGCGGTCATATCGGCGTCGTCACGGAATTTAATCCAACCAGCGCGGTAGAAATTGCGTTTCTGCAGGGGATCACCCAACGCTAGATACATGAATCCCGGAATCTTGCTACAAGCCTACGAAACAGGTCAAAAGGTGTAAAAGCAGTACTGTACAACACACCTCCTCGAGTTTGAGTCGACCAATGTCCGGAGGAATGGTGCGAATCATCACTTGGTTGCCCTCGGGAGGAACAGATATTTCTTCGCCACGATTGTTCCGCCTGTGTTCGATAGCCGCCTTCCCATTCTCAGCTCGGCTCGCATCATGTTCACCAGCGTCTTCCTCAGCATCCATAGTGAATTGCATGTCGTCATCTGTGGGATTCTTGACTTCCTCGGTAGCAACCACATTCTCGCTAACATCACCCGAGATTGTAGAGTCTTTGTGATGTGCAATAGACTCGGACTCAGATTCGTTCAAGTCGGAGTCAAATTTGCCCAATTCCAAGTCCTGGACGAAGGCATTCAAGCGACCTTTCCATCCATCCCTTCTGAGGCGACGACGGAGCGCCGAGAAATCTGGTGCTGGCTCATACTTCTCCGCAAACCAAGGTGACTTCCTGTGATGGTCAAACATCGTTTGCAACTACAATACAAATACGAAAATTCAGTCAAGTCCACCTCAGGAGTTATCGTCGGGAAATATATCCGAACTGCGGTTGACGGCTGGGACGAAGAGGTACGAACCTGAGTAGACATAAATTCCTTCTTGTATTTCTCCCAGCGGGTACGAATGCCATTGCGAGGCTTGGACCCGTCACCGGCCTCTTGCTCCGCAGCTTTGTCGGCGTTGTCTTCTTCAGTCGCCTGTTGGGGAAAGTAATACCTGAACCACTCCGCGTACTGTTTCAATGTAGCAGGGTGGTCCATGCTACGGGGATCAACAGGTGCTCGTCGGGATGGTGGGGGTGGTTGAGGAGGGTATGGCCCAGGGAATTGTGCACGAGAAGGCGATCTGTAACTGTATGCACGAGAGTGAGCATCTAGAAAGAAATTTAGCTAAAACCTAGAATAAAAATTGTTTGAACAAAGTACCGTAGTCATCGCCATATCGGGGACGTGGGTCATAGCGTTCCCGGTCGTAAGGTGACATGGAACGACGACGCTTGCGACCTGTAAACTAATGAGGAAACATAACAATATACAAAAATGTAGGTCGCACTTTCGTCTGGAGGGGGGCTGCGGCTCCTACCACGTCTACCATGCTCGTATGGGGCGCGTTCCCTCTCATAGTCAGGCCAAGGTCTATCTCTGTCGAAACCGTCCCATGAACCCCGGTAGTCCGGAGCGTAGGAATCAGGATACGGAGGTCGGGGAGGGTAAGCACCCCTCGGAGAGCGAGAACGAGAACGCCGTGAGGGAGGATAAGCAGCAGCAGACCAAGAGGACATGAGCGATAAAACAAGAAGAGTAGAGAGCTGAGAGAGGAATCAGAGACTTAGTCCATGGTTTGAGAAGAACGAGGACAAGAGGGAGAGGGAGAGGACAGAGCGCTCGTAGGCATGATGAGGAGAATAAGACAGACCTCTTGTTTCGCGACACTGCTATGTTTTGAGGCCAAGTCGAGTAACTCGACGCAGCGTTGGCGAACAGTGTGCGCGCGATCCAAGAAAGAGTCCAGACAATGCTGACATTCCCCCGATTATCACTCCGATCCAATCTGACTTTTAAATTCACATCGGCATCTCGGCAGATACTAGAACACACTACCCAACACGCTCTGCAACTCGACAGGTTCACTAGCTGTCTTATCTACCGTCTTTGGTCGCTTCGTCTGTTTCCTGCCCTCATCGTCCGCCCGTCGCTTGAGCTCAACTGGGCCCTGTCCCTTTTCTTTTCGTTTCTCGTTGCGCTTGTCCAGTATCCTCGCGAGCTCAACGTTCTTGAGGTATTCACGCTGTTCTGATCTTGATTGCGCGAGTTCAACTCGCAGCTTGGCTGCATGCACAGCAGCCTCGTGTGCTACGCAAATAATCCTCAGTGATAATACACAAATCAGAGGGCTTTCCCACCGATTTGCTCGGTCAGCATGCTCCACTTGAACTTGGGAAGGTATTTCATCGTCCATACGTCATCTCGCCATCGAGTCCCTTTCTTTCCCCCGATTGGTTGAGCATTCAGCATTTCCGCGACAGACCTGGCGACACGTTTGTCCTTGAATTCTACCCACCCTTCGACAAAGTGGGGCTTTTTCGTAGTCGTGTATTTCCGTCTCAGATATGCAGTCTTTGCATCTACCCGATGTCTTAGCAAGCATCGAACACAGGGCGTATCTTCCCACCTTCCTGCTGTAGGTACACCCTCCCGATTTCTCCGTATTGAAACAAGAGATGACGGACCTTGGCTGGCTGCATGCCAGGCGGGATTCGTGAGATGTATATGACACCGGAGCGCGCTTGGGCCGCATTGAAGGCCGCAAGCGCCTCGGGGGTGAGCGGCTTGACAGTTTTTTCGGCAGGAGCTGGACCTGCATACCCTTCGCTATCCATCAGGTCGTCGGCGTAGACGTCCTCTTGTGCCGCATCCGACTGGGAGGAGTTACCACTGCCCTCGCTATCGTCCATATCCTCTTTCGATAGTGGAGGTGGCGGTGGCATTGACCGAGATCCTTGGGCTCGTTCCTCGGGCTGGCGCTGCAGAGACGTCTTCTTTGCCACTTCGTAGGTGACGGAGAAGTGCAACGGATGTTTGGAGTCCATCCCGATTTGGAATCACCCCTGTCCAAGTACGTCGCTGCCCCGTTCGCGTGGTTTCTGCCCAAATGCTCAACTGATATTCCCCGTCTCCAATAGGTAGCCCGATAAAAACACCCCTATAGCCTGAGACGAAGTGCACAGGACGGGACTCATCAGTGCGGCTCGTCTAATCCAAGTTGTATGCCTATGAAATTAGCCTCAACGTTCCTGACGCGCAGTCGGATGATTGATGTCCAGCGCTTTGTGAAAGTGGTGTTTGATAATCCAACATAATGCTAATACACACTAACCAAGCAATATAGATTGCATAAGGGCAAGAACCTGCGAGAGTCTCAGGTTATAGTAAAGCTCGACGAGATTCAGACATACCAGAACTAGTCTTTCTCATTCAGGAAAGCATCCAGTTCATCGTCAAGTTCTTTCTGCGTCTTGTGCGGCCGAGGGTTCCTTCGCCCTCTACCCCTGGGCCGGCGAGAGTCACCCTGCTCGTCTCCATCATGCAATCGACGTGCGCTAGAGACTCTGGACGACAATGAAGTTCGTCCGATCAGTGACCTGCTATCAGACGACTGATCGGTGTCTGGTGGTGGAGAATATGATGTCCGCCTCTCTTTTCCGAGATAGGCGTCCAGGTCTTCATCGAGTTTCGATGCCTCCAGCGATAAACGTTCCTCCCGCCTCCGCTTCTGTGGCACATCATCATCTCTCCCTGCACTTTTCCCATATTTCCTGTAGAATTCGCTCTCCTTCATCGCACCTTTTTTCTTCACGTCATCGTTCTTCGCCCACCTCATCTTTACGGTACCCCTGAGCCCCTCCCCCTGCCCTAGACTTTTGCTTATTCTGTCTTCGGGGAGCCAGAGGGTGACAGGGATAGACTTGGCTGTCATATAACCTTCGTCATCCAGGTCTTCCGCATCGGCCCTTTGAAGACTACGATGTGCAGCGCGCGCCAGACTTTTGGATTCGAATACCAACACGCAACTTGTGTCGTTCACCCATTCCAAGCCGATTGGCTGCGCGTCAAAATGTGTGACATACGCGAATATGCGTGCCGTCGGAAGATGGGAGATAGGTGTACCAGTGAGAAAGAGAGCATTGGTTCTCAGCGTAGAATCTGGTAGAACATCATTCGACATACTGTAGTACTAGTAGCTTCTTCATCAGAGAACGCACCTTCATCCATATCTACGTCTTCATCTTCCTCGACGTCGGAACGTTTACGCTTCGGAGAGAGAAATCTGCAGCATCAGGCTGATGCTCTCCGTATGGATATTGACGTACGACTCAGCGCACCTTCACTGTCTTTGTTTGGGCGGAGTCAGAGAGCAGGTATACCTTTGCATTACTGATGCGATCCCGTAATGCTGGTTGTGCGTCCACGCTCGAGATAGCGACCTGCTCCTCCAAGGCTTCTTCGTTGGAGAACGAAGTGCCGTACGAGAGTGATACGGTTTCCTCGTGCGGATCGCCCGCTAGAAGGCTGTCCATAGTGTGCTCCGAGGATTCGGCGAGGAAGAGCTTGGAGCTACGACTTGCCGTGAAACACAACAGAGTTTGTTATGTGTGAACACGTGACCTTCCGTTAGAAACTTGGAGTCGGACAGAGTTTACCATTGGCTTTCGACCATGGCAGCCCAAGGGGAGCAACCAGCCAAGAGCTCGTCCAAGAAGCACCGCAAAGAGAAACGTGAGCATCCTGATATTCCCTGCATGTCATTTTGATTCTACCCGAACCAGCCTGGGACACCGATGACATTGACCAGTAAGCACCCCTGGTGTAAAGTTTCTTACCCAACAGACTAACAACGTCGCATTCAGCGTGAGTGCAACTCAAGTTCCTCGCTGGACGCCATGGCACTGAAACCCCGCAAGTGGAAGATCGATCCTTTCTTGCCAGAGGACAACAAAGGAGGAGTGTTTACCGAAGAATCATCATTCGCGACTCTCTTTCCAAAGTACAGAGAAAAATACTTGAAGGAAGTATGGAGTGCAGTCACCCGAACTTTAGAATCTCATGTGAGTCTTTAAGGGTATATTGGTCATGTTCGACTGCACAGAACATAGGGCATCGCATGCACGCTTGATTTGGTGCATGGGTCCATATCTGTACGCACGACGCGCAAAACGCATGACCCATACATAGTGGTGAAGGCCCGTGACATGATTAAACTCCTCGCTCGAGGGGTTGCAATCACCCAAGCGGCAAAAGTCCTCCAGGATGATATGGCATGCGACATCATCAAGATTGGGAGTCTTGTACGGAACAAAGAGCGCTTTGTCAAAAGAAGACAACGCATCATTGGTCCTGACGGTAGCACCCTCAAGGTAACTTTGATGTTACTATACTCATCGAGTCACTCACAGAAAGGATTAGGCGATCGAGCTTTTGACGCAGTGTTACGTTTTAGTTCAAGGCAACACAGTCAGCGTTTTAGGCCCACATAAATCTTTGAAGGAAGTACGGCGCATTGTTTTGGATTGCATGAAGAACATACACCCGATATATCGCATAAAAGTCGAGTCATAGTTTTCTGGAGGCTAACCTCTGCTGAACGCTCTTGTAGGAACTTATGATTCGACGAGAATTGGCCAAAGACCCCAAGCTTGCCAACGAGATATGGGACCGTTTCCTCCCTCAGTTCCGGAAGCGCCATCTCAAAACTTCTGAGAAGACGAAACGAAAGAACGAAAAGCTCGCAGTGAAGGAGGCGGCTCGCAAAGAAGCTGGACTCGACCCTGCACCCGCGCAGAAAGAAAACCCCACAAAGAAAGTCTACACTCCATTCCCACCCCCGCAGCAACCTCGCAAGGTATCAGTGTCTTATGGACTATGGGATAGATCCTCAATTCTTTCGCTCCTCAGGTCGACCTTCAACTCGAATCGGGAGAGTACTTTCTCAAATCCCATCAAAAACGTGCGCGAGAAGAGGAACAACGAAAACAAAAGGTACTTGCATAATGCTCGGTCCCACTCCGTCGTTAGTAACATGCCATATAGCAAGCGGAGGCAATGTCCAAGCGCCGTGCTGAACGTGCCGAGGTATTTGTCGCGCCAGTCGAAGATGCAGCACCGACAGTGGAGGAAAAGCGGAAAAAGCGGAAACATGTAGAGACAGAGGGTGGCACTGATGTGGACAGACCAAAGAAGAAGTCGAAAGCCAAGGTCCGCTTTACCGAAGGGTCTTGACGAGATGTGTAGCGTAGACTGTGCATCTATTGTTTCAAGTTCCTGTACTCCTTGCTATTGCTTACTTCAGCACAAGGCGACCGGCAAAGGGAAGCCCATTTATGACGACAGGTCTCAGCTTGGAGGCCATAACCACGCGCACCTTGTCATCGAACCACTACTATGGCCTCCGTCGGTGCCCAATGGATGCCAGTCTCAGGACGCCACAAGGTAGAAATCGGTACCTCTCTCGCACGAGCGCTCAAGGCTCGAAAGGGCATCGCTCCGCCCAAGCGCGCGGCGAACCTTCCTGATCGCGAGTTTTATTCGTTCCGCTGTACGTTGGGGTCTCGGATGCTTACAACACTGATGTACCGAGCTATTCGCTTCCTCAGACAACTTCAAACCGGAATCAATCGACCCAGGTAAACCAGGTTCCATTGAGGTGAAGCGTACCAAGGAATCGACCAGCGTCACGGTGGAACGACCAAGCACACAGGTACGTGCGTATCTTGTATTGTTGCTGAACGACTTCTAAGAGTGCGCTACAGTCCAGAGAAAGTCACCTCTTCAAAGGGTCGGAGCAGCCAGTCAAGGAGTATGACTGCGTGTTGATTTACGACGAAGACTTGGGCGTGAGTGCCCGGTTCATTCGGCCCGCCTTTTGGCTCATATCCAGCACTCTCCAGACATTCCACCTTGAAAAGATGGACACGTTCATGAATTTCAGTTATGACCGAAAGG
>JBBPOC010000422.1:0-17688 GCA_038091235.1 Tylopilus rubrobrunneus | reverse complement strand
ACGAAGAGGCACCACCACCCGCCCCGGATCCGATACTGATTCCAGCCTCAGTCTGATGGTTATTTTTCCAGTGCTCACGTTGGTCAAGAGCTCAATGCCGGTTTCTCGTTCGGCGGTCTGCCCAAATCAGACTCGGAGCCCAATGGTATACGAGTGTCGGGTTCTAGAGTCTCTGCAAGCCGTAGTCATCATCACAAACCTTCACTTTCACACTTCTTCTCCTTCCTCGAGCCAGGACAAGCTAAAAATACCGAGTACAGAACAGAACGTGCAAACCGCGCCTACGCCCACGCCGGTCTCCGTGGGCTTCAAATGCGAACGCAGGGAAACTCTTCCCTGGGGCCGAGCCTATCCCACGATCTCAGCCCAAGTCCCATGCCTCTGTCACGTCAAATCCGATATCGTCCTTCCAATCTAGCAATCGCGACGATGCGATGTAGCCACAAGCAGTATTTGTATTTTTAGGCAGCATAGTGATGTATTTCTAGGGTGAAATGAGTGAGAAACGTGTCAGGAATGTCATCGCAACGGAGCTGCAGAGTGCAGCTTACATTCACCTGACCAGGGGGTAGCCACGTAGGAGACATAATAACGACTAAAGAAACAAAGAGCTTGTATACATCACTCCTACAAACGCTGCGAGTCGATAATAAATAGTAAAGGAAGGTCTGTTTCAAAATGACTGATGTACGCAGCGCGCTCAAAATTACTAGACAAGTTCAGCGTGCTGCTAGCTAGTCAGATCCAAGAACAAACTCACCACGGTGACCGGTCGGCATTGCAACATGCTATCATCCACCTCTTTTGGACATACAGAAGTCCCGCACCCTTATGCCGGTAATGGTAGTTATGTACTGTCCCCTCGCAGTGTCTTCCTCGTCAACATCAATGACGACATTTGCTTGCGAGATCTTCCGAACTTCGGCGTCCCCAAGGACATGACGCAAGGCGCCCTCCCAATCCTGGCACTTCTGCTCGGCATCTGCTAGGGATACAGCCATTGCATTCTTCTGCCTCAATGACTGTGTGTACATGCGCCGTAAAACGTCTGGAGGAGGGGATGCAGCAGCTGGAAGTCGCTACAATCGAGGTAAGACATATCCCCCGGTGCAAGTATAGAGAAGTCCCCACCAGCGTCCTTGAGGCGGTTGCCACCGCCTTGACATAGTCGGCAGCCCCGACGATCCTTGTTGCGTACTTGCTGGCATCTAGACCACCACACGGAACAGCATCTAAGCTGCCAGGTCGGGGTAGTAGAGACGTATAAGATAGCTCCGAATTCTTGTTCGGAGAAGTCGCTTGCACACCAAAGTTCCCGCTTGAAAACGGCGGTAAGGTGGCATAGCATTCGAAAGGCGAAGGGGTGTTCGACATCATGAGCAAACGTGGTAGACGAGGACCCTGTGACAGCAGCGTGCTACGTATATGTATAGACATGTCATGTGACTATTGCAAAAAATTCACACGCTGATGAATGATAAAAGTACATATATGGACATCATGCGGGACTATTCAACAGTAATTTGACGAATCTCAGATCTCACTTGAACTTGAAGGTACCATGATCAACTCGAGAAACCGAGTCAGCGGCTGGAAACGGATATCAATGTTACCCCTTCCACGTATTTCCTGAAATAAGTTCAATACACGCTGATGTTCAGCCTGAACCTGTCGCAGACGGCTTGGTGTCAGGACTTGTTCACTCTCGAATGAGTAACTTTTGAGACCGTGATGACGCATCTGTACGACCATCTAAGGGAGTATAGGTGGTGTTGCTTTTCCAGTCCATAAGTTCAATGAAATACATTACTTACCCATGAAAGACCAAAAGCTACCTTTTCTGTGGTATTGAAAACTAAGGGGTGAACAAAGAAGAGTTGCGTAGGATCGTGAGGGTGTACGTGTACCTCCTGACAGGTGATAGAGTAGCCAGAATTCGTGTTGACGAGAAGGCGATGCAAGATATGGTGGACAACTGGGTTAAGGAACAATGTCCGCCCATCCCTATTTGCCTCAGTTGTTGGCAAATGCCAGAAGGAGTGGCCATAGCGGGCATCCCACTTTGTGCTCAAAGTAATGATGTTTTTTGCGATGTTTGGAGTGAGCTCCGGGCTCCTGATCAGGGAAAAGAGGAAGTCACCAAGCATGGGGGGATCTCTTGACAAGATCACTGCGTCCACACTTTTCCATACCAACACAAGATGCATATATGCAGCACCTTGCAGCTTGTAGCGAGTTAGTACAATTAGATATAAGGGTCAGAAGACCTACAGTTTGAATGGCGAAGAGGGTGAATGGGGTTGGAAGTGTCGTGTCGTTCAACTGGGGAATATAAGGCACTAGTAAAATAAATACAATATTAATTAAAGGATAGCATCCCCGTCAAGTTCGACTTACCCGGCATGCCAACAAGTTGCCGTTGTTGCGATACTTCAGCAACGACATGCATTATTGTCTGAGGAAGGAGCCAAAGCTCCGTCTGGAGAAGGTCCAAAAGAGTGATGCGGTTCGCAACAATTTGTTGGGCGATGACATTCACACACTCGCGCGACATCACCTTCCACCCTAAGGTTGCGGAATCCAACACATTGTCAAGGTGATCTGTTCGTTTGGTTTTAGCAGCATTTATCAAAGGAGTAATAACTCACCACCAATTGCAGCGACGGAGAGTGGAGGCTCGGGGAATGGGGGCATCATTGGGATCATAGTGGCCTCCAAGATTGCCTCCATTGCTGGGGTCGGATCTGCAACTGTGTAGGCCATGTCGGCCAAAGACTCGAGTTCAGGGCCAAGATCTAGATCATCGAACCCTTTTTTGTTGCCCTGGGGGCTGGACGGTGGGGATAACATGATGAACGTGAGTTGGGCAGTGACCTGACGGAGAGGAAACTACATAGTTTCGGAGTTTTAACTGACTTTAAGCTCGCAACCAATCCCTACCATTGTCTTACATAAAAGTCGTGTTGCACGTGAGATGTGGCTGGCTTCACGTCCCGGTGCCACGCCTTGATTGGGCAGTCCAAATATGGCGGGTTAAATCTGGGCTTGTATGCTGGTTTGTTCACATGACATCCCAGCGATTAGATTAGCCAGATGCAGCTACGACACGACATGACGCAAAAACCACTCGACGCGACCTCACGATTGCGCCCGAAGACGAAGAACCGCGACCCAGGGCCCAAGCAGCGGCACGGAACCACTGGCAGCCCCCGTTCCCGGGAAGCGTAGACCGCGCGGTCTTGGGCACCAAAGGAACGAAGAACAAGCCAACGGCAAAGAATCTTGGACGACCACGCAAGGATGGGCGACCCCCTACCCTCATTTTCGCTCTTGCCCTCACCCTCACGCTCGCCCTCAATTTGTCCTCGCCCACCTCGGACAACCAGGACGACGACGAAGGGCGCAGTGTCGGCAGTGACGACGTACGACACAGCGCCGTGACGTCGCGCCATCTCGCTCTCCTCGTCCTCACCCACCGCCACGCAATGACGATGAGGATGACACAGCGACAACGATGTACGACACGACGCCCCGACACAGCGACGACGTACGACGTCACGCTGTCGAGCGGTGCGACCTCGCATGTACAACGGTTTGGTCACACATCTTGCGAGCTTGACGTGATCTCATACATTTTGTAGCACCATATTGGCGGACAAACCTGACATTGTCACCGCTACTCCATCGCGTGTATTAGGACTCCTCCAATCCAAAGTAGGAGCATGCTGGTCCATAACAATCGCAGCTCACCAGACTCTCACCCTGTCTTCCCTCGAGTCCCTTGTTATTGATGAAGCCGATCTCATATTGTCGTATGGTCATGACGAGGACGTTCGCCAGATATTCGGAGGAGGCTACTTGCCCACTGTTTACCAGTCTTAATGAGCGCCACGATGGCAGATGATGTGGGGAACTTAAAAAATTTGGTTCTACGTAACCCTGTGCGTTCGTCTTTCGGTCCGCCTTGGGCATGCGTTTACTCAGTCTTGTGCAGGTCATATTAAAACTAGAAGAAGGCGACGAGGATGCACCCTTGCTAACTCAATACTTCGTTCGGTGTGGCGAGTGTCCCTTTGATCTTGCCATCCACTACTGACAGTAGAGCTGAAGACGCTCCGAAATTGATGTGATTCTCAAACTTCGCCTGACCAAGGCAAATGCATACTCTTCGTAAATGACGTCGACCGTTGTTACCGTCTCAAGCTCTTCTTGGAACAATTCTCGATCAAGAGTTGTGTTCTCAACTCCGAACTCCCGCTGAACTCAAGGTGAATATCTGTTTCGCCAATTTTGTAACTTCCTGCCCATGCCTTTATAAGATATCATACTGTACAAGAGTTCAATAAGGGAGTTTACGACTACATCATTGCTACGGACGAGAGTAGTGGAAGGGCTGAAAATGCCAGTAACATGTGATCAGGAAGCCACCGTACGTAGCACGTGGGCAGGTACTCATTGATACAGCCCGCAAAACCTGAGTAGAAAAACGCCTGTACTACCCTGCCAGTGCTGCCCGGAGCCGTATACACGGAGCTCTTGGCATCTCTCCGTGACACCTGCCAGCGGGCGGATCCGGTCGGCAGATAGGAAGCACACCTCCAAGGGTGGCACGTTTTCAGCCGACAGGTTACGGTGTTTCCTGACGGAGTGGCATACCTTGGGTCAACGTTGTGTCATGAGGTAGCTTGCCGTCCCCGTGGGGGCAGGGGATGCCGGACCGAACAGACTCAGAGGCGTTTCAAAACCCTGCGGATGGCACTGCTAGCAGCCGAGACGATCGGCACTCGGGTATACGGAGTTTTCAGGGCACATTGTCCAGATGCCAAGCACGATCGAGTATGCGCGGATGGCTAGTCCAGCCTGGTGTATGGACTTGACCGCGACTCGTCGTCGCATCCCTCTGCAGCCTTACTCACTCTGTTCTCTCGACACGAACCCAATATGACGTTCTCTATAGGTTACCAGAATACAATAAACCAAGAAAAGACGTGCCGTTGCATGAGTGCCTCTTCTACATCACCGTGACACGCCGATGGGGGCGGTGTTACGACCCTGGAGGGCCACAGACTCGACAGGCAACACCGCGCATGCCCCATCATGATGCTGCGCACACACACTTCCGCTCTGAGCAGCGTCCCCCACGTCCTGTTCCTGCCGCGACGTGGTTGCCCCCGTAGACGCCGCCTGCGTGCGCGCGTCGGTGTGGGTATGCGTCGTGCCAGCATGTCCATCGCCACTGCTGAGTGTGCCCGCCGTAAGCTGCCCGAGGTCGATCGACGTGAGGTAATACGTTTGACGGCATGGAAACGATGCGTCGAGGTCTGTGTCGCCGCCGTTCCCACGTCGCCAGACGCGGCAGATGCACGTCACGAGGACGAGGATGTTGCAGATGAAGAGCGAGAACGAGACCTGACGAGTATGAGTCATGCACGAGAGATAGAGCGATGGGGACGCGGCCGCACCTTGAACTCGGCGAGGACCAAGCTGACGGGGCCAAAGGCATGAAGTAAAAATGCCGATTGCGTGATCGAGAGGACTGAGACCAGGATCGAGGACGCAAACGTGGTAAGAATGAGGATGCGTCGGTTTTTGGAGAGTTGTAGATCCTGAAGAAAGGGAACTGGTGCGAGCACCAGGATCGCGTCACCCAAGACGTCCGCTATACGATGTGGGTCAGTTTCAGAGGGATACATACGATTCATGTTGAGCTTACTGGTGAGCTGCACGATGGCGACGGGCGAGGATATATCGCAATGGCATGCGACACAATAGTAGATCTTTTGTGCTGTTGGCGCAATGCACATGATCAGAAATAATACGATACATGTCAGCGCGACGTACCGCGATGAGCCAGTTGGATTTGAGACGCGGACCAAGGAGAGAAAGATGCTGAAGCTCACAGCCCTGGATCATGTTGGGGTAAGATGATGCCACATAACATGCCCAGATCACTAACCGTACCACCATGGTGTTTGATATTGTACCGAACCAGTCAGCGACTTGGTTACGTGCGGAAATTGGGCCTAGATGTCGTTGGCCCAAATCAATGCTATGTCAACAACCGAAAACTCACTCATAGAGGCATCATGGAGCAGAAAACCTGTGAAACATATCACAGCCCACAAGGCTGCGATCGTGGCCCAGACATCCTCCCACCAAAACCGCTTTATATGCCACCGGTATACGAGCCTTAGACTCGCAAACGTGCATGTGATGGCAATGATATGGCACGAATTGATCATCCCTTGAAGGGTACGTGAGCTCGGGACGTAACCTCCGAGGTTCCGCACTCGACTGACATATGATGTGTGAATGCAAGGAGAAGTTGCGATGCATTAGGCGTGTCTTGCCAGTATGCTCTGAAAAGGTATCACTGATAAGCAGGTCTGCTGCCAATGCCTGCCAGTACGAGACGAGAAACGATGTGACTGCGGATGGGAAGGAGGTCAAAATGCACCACAGGGCCGCCCATCCATGGACCTCAACTTGAAGCAGAGCCTGAATATTTGAATTGTCAGCATGATGCCGTTATGACTGACAAGCTCATGATGGAGCACTGCGAAAGTACTCACCGTCTTTAAATTTAATGCTACTTCTGCGTACTAGTAAGCGACCTCAGGCCATGGCCACAACGCCTCAGTTGTTCCTTTTGATTGACCGTGACGCGAGGAAGGAGTCCGAAGGGCCAAGGTTCATTGAGAAATAAAATTTAGGTTCATCCTAAGTGGCATTGGCAGGGTCAAAAACACTCCGTACGTCTTCACATACTAGTAGCACTTTGTAGGGGTGAGCAACCGACGATCGGCATAGGCATGCAGAATCCCGGCCCAGGGCCCTACTCATCAGATGGATCTTCGAGTTGCTTGAAAGGTACATCCGACTCGGAGAGAGCCACTTGCAACTTGGTTTGTGCCAGTCCGAAACGAGCGCAATTTGCACTGAAGCTTCACCAGCAGGTACTTTCGAAGTTGTTGAGGCCTGAAGCCGCAGCAACTCCGAGTCTGCCACCAGCAAGATTACGAGTGCCCTAGCCTGAGACTCAACATTGGCTCTCGCCTATTATGCACAACCCGCCTTGCTCCTGGATCTTGGATACGAGTCTTCGGCGAGTTCAACGCTATACCTTCCTTCCACAACACCTTGACTATGGTTATACAGGTAAACTACTAGTATGCAGCTGCATGTCTGCAACTTTCATTTCAAATTCTACGCGATAGCATTGATGATAAGACGTTTAATAAGGCTCATTCCTTGTCCTATACATGTCACATACGCTCAAGGAATCCGCCGTGGAGGATCATATGCACACATGGTACCGCGTTCCCAGCAATGAAGACGCACGTATCGTGCCAACGTTATGATATCTGTGACCGCCGAGAAGTCAAGGGTACGGGAATGCTGCAAGCAACGAAGATACACCACATCACGTCTTGATCGCCCCCGCCGTTCCCATCCCCCATCGCCACATGGGCCCATCATAAGCCATATGGATTAATCATGGCCCCATTGATGTCACGACCCCGAGCAAGAGGATGAGGAGATGCCGCGAGATGACCCTTCTGCACCAGAGGACACCAGTAAGTCGTTTTACACGCCATCGCACCACTCTGGCAGAGAGAGCTAAAGTCATGACATCGCCTTCAGGGTCGTCTCTGCCCAATGGCACAAGACAGAAACGACCCGTATCACCGCAGGCAGGACCCTCTAGGCCGTTCAAGCACAGAAAAAAGAAACTATCTGATAAGGAATATGGTGTCACTCGCGGTGTTGACTTCGTGGATGTCGCCTGTGTGGTAAACTTTGATCTTCCATCGTCTTCCAGATCATATACGCATCGCGTCGGACGGACCGCCCGCGCTGGTCGCACAGGAATGTCCTTATCATTCGTAGTGCCTGCAGAGGAATGGGGAAAAAACAAAGTTCTGGGTTGCCTCGAGAGCGCCAAAACCGATGAGGCAAAGACCCGTACACGTCCGAGTCCTATTGCCTAGCTCCAACCACCACCACCAGGACGCCGTCCCCGCGTTCCTCGCACTTTTCAGCACAACATGTGAAGGCCGGTGGAAGTAGAGCGAGTGCACCCAGTCCGGCACAGCGGGAGAGCACACGGATACTATCATTACATGGGTAATGCAAACTTACTTTGCAATGCAACACTTTTGAAACGCAAAATTTAAACACATTCTTGTCACTCTACCGTCCCGAAAAAATTATCCGAGATAGCTGTCTAAGTACTCTAAGCAAGGACAAAAACATGAAGGGAATCACATTGCTAGTCCGTCCATAATCCAACAGAATATTGCAGGATGTCAATCTGCACCACTCATAAGACCCCCAGATCCGAGAGATCCTGATTATTAACTGACGAGGTAAGGCCTGAGAATTAACAGTGAGTATGTGAATGGTTCCTCCATCAAGTATTAGCATGAATGATGTACCAGATGAAGCTGTAGGATGAAATATTTGGTTGCGACAGGAGAGAGATTGTCACGCTTGAGGCAGCCCGTGACAAAATTCAATCTCCTTCTCGGCAGAGGATGCCGAACATGTTGGACCGGCCCGTCTGCCAGATTTGCCACTCGTGTTCTCAGACTGAAGTTTGAACTTCCGACGCGTGCCGTCGTGTGACCGAGTGTGACAGAATTTTGCACTAGATGCGCAAAGGAGGTCAAAAACCCGGAAGTCCTCCGCACTCTGAATACGAGGGGATAAAAGTCAAACATAAATATCGGGGTGTGGGTTGCCCTCACCTCAACCCACACAAGCGTACCGAGGACCTTACCATGCTTTGTCGAAGCTGTAGAAAATGCTTATTGATTTTTTTGCATTACCCATGTAATGATAGTACGTCCTTGATCTAGATTACTTAGGACTTATCGGACTTGGTGATCGGAGCGAAAATTCTCTCCCGACGCTTCCCTGTTACTGCGACGTGGCTTTACTGTTCACGTCTACGACTCTCGGGGTGGAGACCCCGTCAACATTCCAATCCAAGCCAATCCACCTTACACCCGAGTCTCGAACCAACCAACGGAACCACACTCTCGACATGGTCCATCCACAGTAACAAGGATGTCAAGGGCATCACTTTGGACAGCACTGGCGGGTTCATCAGTCTCATTCTGGAGCGCTACGACTCGCAAGCAAATCGCACCTGTCATCCAGTACGATCATCCAATTTCATCCATGGCAGTCTCAAACATGGACGACCTTATCGTCTGGAAACAACTCAATCACCGTCACGATAACCTGTGTCACTGCTCTCCAAGCCGACCCCATTCCCTTTCTCCGCAAAACTGTCCGGAGACTTCGCGACGAACTCGCCGACTCTCAGCGCACGGCCGAGCCAGCAAAAGGATAGCCTTTGTGATCACCTGGAGCGGTAACCCATAAGATCATCCCAGGTCTGCTCATTCACTCCTTTGGCTCTCCCTCCTCTCACCACGTTTTGTTATCCAGACGGACCAGGAACCAACCACGACGAAAACGACATCGTCTCCGACTCCCCGACGCCCAGAGTACAGTCATCCAGGAGGAAGATAGTTTCGACGAATGTCTCAACTCTCTGCGGGCACGGGACAAGTACTCCAGTGCGTCCGTCAAACCTCGTTAGTTGAACTTCACTCACAAACTTGCAGGCAAAAGAATCGCGTCTCTCGAACAAACCATTCGAGATGGGCGACATTGCAAGGGATGCCAAGAGACATGACGAGGTCATAGGACACTATTCAACCGCACTCAAACTCGATCCGACGAACATCTCCTCAAGAAAAGTAATGAGGTTCGTTTTTCATTCAAGATTTCAAGAGGATGCAATGACCCATGATCTCAGGTCATCGAGCTCGACCCTTCGTCTCACAAGGGGTATGAAGAGAAGCATCCCGCGTTGCACGGCATGACGCATTACAGCGAGGCATACGAGGTATTCAGGACGATGCTTTCAAAGCTCGAACAATCACCCCATCCACCCCTTCGGGGTAAGTCTTTCCAAACGTCGCACTGACTGATACATAATATTGATCAACTTTAAACAGAACAGAACTTCGTCACGAATCCCTTATGCCCGGGCGTTCCCCTTAATCTAAACATACCTTTGCCCTCGCATGGTCTATCACCGTGACTGATATCGGTGCTGCCTACTAGTACAATCGGCAGTGGGAACCAATGTACCGTAATCACTTTATCCAGCGCCTGAACTTCGTCATTGAAACCGGCCGACATAGGTACATCTATACAAGGTTTCGCCCTCTTTGGAGTAGCCAGACGATGACTCTGGCGCTCTATATATTATTTTTTCGTCGTACTTTTTCCCGTCACATGAATCAATGACCCTGCTTATGTCAAGTGCCCCGTTCCTAACAGCGTATTCTCTCTCTCGTATATGCAGGCGAGAATACCCATGTGCGCTGTTCGCTCGTCGTGTCGATACTCAGTTTGCGGATGACGAGTTCAAATTGAGAAGTTCGCCTACTGGCACCACGCAAAGTAGACGAGCGGTTGTCTCAAAACCCGACGTTCCGTTTTAAGGAACTCATTGGTGCCGTGACAAGCGCATCGAGTCACGCCCGTCAACGATTAGTTCATAATAAGTCCAAATTTGTAAATACTAAAATCATAATTCCCGATACGATAAGTAGCATGACGATATCAACGGCCGTCGCACGCCCCGTTGATAATATGGCAATGACGACGAGGAACCCGCACACGGACACGGCCTGCAACACGCCCCACGCAACCTCCCCCTATCTCTTCACGATGCAACCGCCTTCCCACACCTGCTTCCTTTTCCCGCCCTCGTTTCCTGTCCTTGTCCCGCTCGCGAATTGTGAGACCCTGAGCACCCTTACGGCTCCCTCGTGATTCGCTCTCAAGCAAACCATGGGTATTGAGCTGCCTCATCGTCTTCGTGCTGGTACACTGCTCCTGCACCTTCTTTGGTGCCAGCATGATCCTCGATCGCATATTCATGTGCGTCTGAGCACCGGAAGGACCAGCTCCTTCTGGTTGGCGACCAGAAAATAAGCTATGAGAACGGAAGATCGAAAATGCGATAGCTCGGGAGTGCTTGTGGATGACGCTATGGGGTCCCGCAGTGGTGTTCCCCAGGAAAGGATCTGGAATGTGGCGAACATGGATTCGCTGCTGTGTGCCTTTGGCAGGCATCCGTAGTTTGTGCTGTTCGAGCGGATTGGATGAAGGGATTAATAGTGGAATCGTAGGACAGGCATCGTGCAGACGTACGCCACGATGCAACCCCTGGGGTGTTGGTTGATCACGAGACGCCACATAGGATCACAGCGATCTTTTACTATCACATGCTGCATGAGGACCATTTGGATCCTACCCATACCGCGTCGGCGCTACAGGAGATGATGAGAAGCGTTACATCGACCTCGCGTTGTGTGCAGGTGCCTAGCCTGAAGACTCCACACTTCTGAGGTGATAGGATGCCGCAGGAATTGAACTTATAACTCCGAGTCGTGTGCGAAGGATTGTCGCTCATATGAGATTACTCCTTGTAGGTAGTCTGGTGACCAGACCATCTATGAGGCAAGCCGTCAACTACGTTTGTGGGTAGATTGGACAAGCGGTGTCGGAGCAAAGTGGAAAACCTTTTTCCAGAGTCTTGAAATCCACCACGGACTCAATCCCGAGAACCCAGCGCATATCTGGCTCCTCCACCACCTGTTCCTTCACATCATCAGTCACGAGGCTGTAGAGTGGGCAAACTCCTGGAACTCACATGTCATCAGCCTTCCTGATCAGCGTAATGCCACCCCCCATGCCCTCCGTTTTTTTAGCATCCTACAGAGTGGGGGACGTGGCATCGACGTGCATGGAAACGTGTTGGAGGGCTTCGAACCATGTGAGGATCATTTACAAGAAGATGAGATTAAGGAATACGGGATTGATTGGGAGGCATATGACGATCAAAGGGTTCAAGCACACCACTCACTTAACAACCTTTCCGATCATCTGGGTCACAATCCATTCGTCGCTCACTGGCCTGACGAGCATAATATTGTGGATGTTGAAGTTTCTCCCTCACCTTTGATAGAACAGCAGCACCAGTTTCTTGATTCGAGTATTCAGCACCTTCCAAGGGACTCTATGTTGCTGTATTTGATTGACTGCCCAGTGCCGGCGCCCCACTGGCCCCGTCGGTCACCGCGCTGGCTGACGCACGTCGGGCGGGCCCGTTCGTGGGAACAGTGGCGAGGAGCGGTAGCTTGCAGTCACATCAAGTAAGCTGAAGGGCGTCCCCCCCGAAGTAGACACTTACGAACCCGCCAACGAAACCAACGAAACAAGCCCTCCTCTGAATCTTCCGAACCCGAATACTGCTCAAGTTCCCCCCTTTGGCGAGCAACCTGAGGGACGAGTTCAGCCACCCCGTGTGGCCAACTGGGTGTGCAGACTCGGATGATGCATATGACCTGGTGAGTCATCCGGAATTCCGGACTTACTAGTACTGACGCTTGTAGGTCGCATTCTCGGTCATCCTCAACAAGTCCTCAATGACGTGGTGGATTCGGATGGGTGTGAGGTTGTCAAGAATGCTTACTAGGAGATGGTGCGGGAGGCTCAGGTGCGTCCATCATTGTGCATATGCGCTGCCAGTACTTCAGCGCTGACTCGCTCGGTTCCCAGCTAGCAGGCGTGTTTCGACTTGTTTCGACTCGTAGTGTGCGCCGCTCGTTGCGCCATCGATTCCGCATCATCCACCATCGTTTGATGCCATCGCCAATGTTTTTGTGGTTCGAATGGGGTTTAACACATACCATCGTGTCCTGCTCGCCTCTAGGGTCTCATTCCGAGTCCCTTATATATTCGATGTGATGCATTCCGTTCACTCCAGTTGGACTGCTCTTCAAGCTCTTTGGGGGGTCATGTCGGTAAGTGATTGGATTGCTAAACACAACATTGAAGCCTCTAATGCGACGACCAGGTGTCGCCCTTGTTAGACTCCATGGACTCTCACTGGCATTCGCCCACAACGAACTTGAACATGCACCGTGTCCTCGCCCTCTCCCCCATGCTCTCCTCGTCCTCACCCACCTCGGACAACCAGGACGATGACGACGGGTGCAGTGTCGGCAGTGAGGACATACAACACAATGCCATGACGCCGCACCCTCTCCCTCTCCTTGTCGTCACCTACTGCCTCGTGACAACGACAATACACACAATGGTGATGAGGACAACGCAGCGACGACGACGTACAACTGACGCTGCCCCCTCACCCTCACCCTCCGAACCGGAAGATGCAACCCAACGACGCAACAACGATGACGCACCTTCACCCTCACCCTCACCCCCACCCTTACGATGCAATGACGATGACAACGCACCCTCTCCCTGTCCCTCACCCACTGGCACCTCGTGATGCACTGAGACACGCCCTCGCTCCCTCTCCTTCTCCTTCAAGTTCACCCTCTCTGCCATACTCACCCACTTCGCGACGACACACCAAGCAACCTCCGAGTCACCCTCAATGACAACATGCACTGACGACACGGCGACGCTGCATCGCCCTCGCCCGCCCTCCCTCCCTCCGAGTCCTGCAATGCGATGACGACGACAAACTCTTCTGCCTCGCCTTGATTGACTCCAGCAGCCTCGCCTTCGCGTCTCAGGGTTGCTCGGGCACCATCTCTGAGTTACCCATGGCACTCATCGTACACGCCGTGGTCCCTATACTGCACGCCCAGTCATGGCTCACCGCCCACCTCCGCAACAAACGTTAACGTTTGACGTCTTGTTGTATCCTTCTGATGTAAGCATTTGATGCGTGCTTTTTTCCACAGTGCTAATGACTTGGGCTTTACAGATTTGTGATGGGTCATACGACTTTCGTCTTCACCAGGGTGAACGATTACAACGTCAGTTCCAGTACCTTTCAAAATACGGTTGTAGTACCCAGATCACGATCGAAGCCACCAACTCCAAGTCATGGGTCCTACCTGAGGTCTATCATGCCATCCATGAAATGATCGTCAAAGGCCGTATGGAGCTCCCCCCTAATCCAGATGCGAATTTCGACCTCCCGATTACTGAACCGAATAGAAGCTTTCATATTCAATATCAACAACTACCGTTTCGGGTGCTTTCTGTTGGAAACCGTTCAGCCTATGGTCGTTCCATCACTCCCGATAACGAGGGTGACTCTTGGTCCCGATTTCAGTTCTCGTCCTTTAAAAAACTCGTCACGCGCATTCCTCATCCTGCACTTGCTGCTGAGGGTGGTGTTCTCTTGCTATGTATGCACCGATGCACTTCAAGTTGTTGGATTATCATTGATGTCAAACTATCCTCTAGGTCCCAAGGGTGGCGAGCTACGTGGATGCATTCAAGAGAATGTCCTGGAGGCTCATGCGTGTTTTGCACAACGCGTGACATACTACCTAACCCACGACGAAGAAAACCCACAAACCAGTTGTACGCTTGCTTGCCCTCGCTCCGAAAATTCTGGCAGCGCAGTATTTTCTGGTATGGATGATGCTACTTGCCGCAAACAAGCTTATATCTTTTACTTATAGAATCAATGCCTCATGAAGAAAACTCCCCAGCGTCTCCCGGGCCATCAGGTCCATTGTTGCAACCATCGCCGCCCTCTGTTCAGCACTTTTCGCCACTCTCTCCACTAGACTCAGACTTTCCTCTCCCACTCTCCACTTCTGCGCCACAAATTGCATCTCAAATAGAATTTCCAGCATCCTCGTCCATGTTACTGTCAGCATCACCTGCCGGTGTGCCATCCACTGAGTCAGCAGTCACCTCCACTGTATCGTCAATCTCAATCATTGCCCGGGCCCCTTCATCTGTATCATCCACCTCTGCCGCAACGTCCTCTGTATTGCCAATCTCAGCCTTTGTATCATCCATTCAAGTTTCCACTGTTTCGCCATTGTCAACACCAACTGCGCTCCCCACTTCTGCATCATCTTCAAGTTCTATACTGCTGCCACTTGACGTGGTCCCAACTAGCACCCATGTGCTCTCATCAGCTCGGCCTCCTCCTGAATATGAACCTTCGACACCACCCATTTTCGATCACCTTGTCGACATTGAACTTCTCCTACGAAGCTCGGGTGCGGGGGAGTTGCAAAATTCTATTTGGCGCGTGAGGGGGAATTCTGTTGATATCTGTTCCAAAGGCCTTGTCGCCTTTCTGATCCATTCACGCCACCACACCGATGTTTTTACCCCACCTCCATCCTTGTCGTCCTTTTCCATCCATCCACCGGACACCAAACTGAACGATGTGTGGTGCATGCATTGGTCATTCAAAGCGTGCGTGGTCCATCATTCCTTTTCATATTGTACTCACACTGTAATCATGATAGTGGAACGTCTGCGGATAGCTTGGGAGATGGTGTCACACGTCAAGTGTTAGCTCATGCGATCACCAAGGTCTCTGAAATGATCTGCGGTGATCCCCAAACTGCAGGTGACCAATATGCGCATCTGCAAGCCGTACTATTTGGCGAAGAGACCCTTGACGACCAGGCATTTGCCTTGGGAGTATTATGTTCCATGTTTCTCATCCGCGCTCATGCTGCTCCGCTTCCTATCTCCCCAATATTACTACAGTACATGTTTGGGGATGGTATCACCTCGCTAGACGATGAAGCATGGCTACGTTCTATGTGTCCCGACAATGCATATAGACTTAGTCTCTTTCCTCGCAGTCATAATTCCGCTCAGGATTTTTCTCATCTCAGCAACGCAGACCAACAGTTATTGGAAGGCATGTTACATCATGTCAACAAAAATAGTGTACGTATGGTTCGATTTCATGTTCAATCATCTTCAGCTGATGTCTTTCACATAGCTTGCTCAACTATCACGTACCCGCCAAGCTCAGTGGCCAAGAATGATACAGACACTACTGGCATCAGTTCTTCTTGGTGGTGCGAAGCCATCCGAGCTTGAGGAATCCTCCTACCACGTTGCCTTCAAAGAAGGTCTTGACCGACCATGGTCGACTACCGTTTCGTCCTTTCTATCCGTATGTGGGATTTCCGAGTCAAGCAGTGTAGTTTATACTAACTATCACTTGAACAGCTCGTGAAGAGCTCGTCCAAAGTCCTTCTCTATCGTGCTTATTCGGAGCAGCGTTTACGCTCTCCTGATCAGCTAGTTTCATTGGTGGACTTTGAATTCGTTGGAAGCGACGCATTCAAGTCCGAGATGGAACGTTTGCTTCCATCCATCCGAGATCATTTCTGGCGCTATCTTTGGGGCATCGGACACCCTCCACACTTTGTTCCAGATCTCGTCTCCAGAGCACAATTTATTGAAAGCCAACACCCATGCTATCGTGCAACACGTTTCATTCAAGTTCTCAGCGGCATCAGTCTTCTTCCAGCTAACCATATGACTTTTTCCGTATGTTGCTTTCAACTCTAAATCTGCCATCATTGACATTGACACCAGATTACCATCAACGAAAGCATCAATTCCAGCAACTTTTAATAGAACGTATAATGTAAGTGTGGTTTGAGTGATCGCATGGTCCAACATTCATCACCGTCGCCGCGATCTAGATTGAAACCGACCTGCTAATCCCCATGACCCACGCTTGTACTTACCAGATGGACTTCTTCGTAAATGCTGCCTTCAAAGCATTCTTCCGGCAGCCCCTTCCGGGCGATGCGTCAGTCTTTACGGAATTTGACCATATACTTCATGTTGCTCTGTTTGACGCTGGGACAGACTCTTTTAATGCTTAACATTTTAGAGAGCAGCGTGACATTTTAGAGAGCAGCGTGACATTTCGGAGAGCAGTGTGACATTTTGGGGAGCAGTGTGATATTTTGGCAAGTGGGGCGTGACATTTTAGAGTGCAGTGTGACATTTTGGCAAACAACTCCTCGAGGTGAATCACGACAACTGTGTTGTCGGAGCGAAATTCTCTCCTGACGGATGCTTACTTGCCACTGCCACGTGGCATGACACAGTTCGCGTCCACGACAGTCAGAAGGACCTCATCTTCAGCGCTCCAATCAAAGTCTCTATCTACTTAGCAACCGATCTCCTGCCTGGTCGATGGATATCGATGGATGGCAAGCAGCTCTTCGCTTTATCTCAAGCCGGCAACATCCGTTGTCTCGACTCCGTGTTGACAGCGCACATGAAAAAGAGGAGCTACTAGTATTATGACCCCACCTTTCCTGCAGTGCTCCATCTACCTTACACATGGCCGACGTAACACACCCACTCCACCCGCTTCCGGATCATCTCGTCATGCTTGCCATAGGCAAACGTTCTCAAAGATCACGGCAACAAAGCCTTCGCAGCCAAAGACTATGACGAGACCATCGAACTCTTCTCAGCCGCCGTCGCCGTCGACCCCTCCAATCACGCCCTATACTCCAATCGGAGTGCCACGAACGCTGGCAAGAAGCTGTGGAACGCGACACTCAACGATGCTGAAAAGGTCCTTCCGACTTGCCTTCGTGCCTTGCATGCTATCCACTGACCGGCATCCTAATATTCTGACTGCCAGTGCATCTCTCTGAATCCAACTTGGGGAAGGGTCACGCGGATGGCGAGGCTATCCCCGCCTGTCGGGAGGGTATCGAGTACGAAGACAGCCCCGCTCTTTGCAAGGGACTTCAGGAAATCATCAATGCGGAAGGTTCGCCCGGCGTACCCACTTTGGTCATCCCTGGCACTGATTCA
>JBBPOC010000421.1:0-17715 GCA_038091235.1 Tylopilus rubrobrunneus | reverse complement strand
CAGCAAGCCGCGCGACACGTCGGAGTGAGTACCAGGAAGCCCTCGCCGACGCACGCAGTGTCATCATGGAAGAAGCAGTAAAACTACGAGAACGATTCGGCACGCATTCAATCGATTACTACTACAAGGCAATCATCCAGACTTCGTACTTGAAGAAAGGAAAGCGACGCTGCAATTCCTGGAACGCATACCTTCACAACGAAGCACAGAAGCGCAAGACCGGTAAGTCAGGGCCCATCGTTCTTACTATGAGCTGATGTGTTGCATGTTGTAGAACTTCCCGATGGTGCGCCGAGCCAGTGCAAAGTGCACGAATTGAGTACTGAGGTTGCGGGCCTTTGGAGGGAAATGTCACCCGACAGCAAAGAAGAAGCAAATAGTCATAACCTGCAAGAATTAGAGGCTTTCCGCGAGAACAAGACCGTCGCGCTCAATAATGTCCCCATCAATGCTTTCAATGATGCCGACAAAACCCTCAGGTCCATCGCAGAAAAGGTAAGCACGATGCATAGAGCTACAGTAATGCTAATGCTGCCACACAGCTGTCCGCCCTTAATGCGCGTACCCGAACGCAGTGTCTATTGATTGGCGTGCGCTCTACCTCAGACCACTTTCTAGCACCCTTCGTTTTCATGTCGCAGGACCTAGTTGGTGATTTTTGTCAGCTTGTGCTCAAGCATCCTCCAACTGATATAGCGAATCGCATGGAGGCTTTTTGCCTCTCCGGATTCGATGGTGAGCTGCTGCCATTGTTTTGTCCCTTGCTCATCATTTTCCAGGCGTCATACAGAACTACATCAGGAAATTGGGGAGGTAATGATATTTCCAGTTATTAATTACAATTGAATTTCAGAAATGTAAAATAGGATACTGCTTGACCAGTGATTGTCAGGCATTCTTCAACAAGGTTATAGACTGATATTGGTTTCCCAGAGGATGTCAGAGTAATGTTATTCTGATCAGTTATGGGGGACATGGCAGACATTTATCACTGAGCTAGAAAGATGCCAGTTTACATATCAGAACATATCTTTGTGGTATTCTTTTACCAAGCCCTGACCAACAATTATAAGTCAGTCATCATTATGGGCATGAACTGACCAAAGCTTTCCAGAGGATGTCTAGGTCACATTATCATGATCAGTCATGGAGGAACAAGGCAAACATATATCATTGAGTTGGAAATCAACTCCTCAATGCCAGGACATGTGTCACAACACATCTTTGTGATAATCTCAGACCAAGTTTTGGCAATAGCTTATCAGTAAAAGATACACATTTCTTATGTAAGCTTTATGAGATACTCCCCAAGTTGCACATACTGGAATGGATTTTGCAATCAAAGTTGATTAGACAGCAAGCAGTGAGTATTGACTCGGACAAGATGAGGGGAACAATAGAAAGCACGAGGGGAATGGGGACTTGTGCTACTAGGCTGGCATGTAATCCGAGTCACAGCCCCAGCAGGGTCACTAGGTTGTTGACTAGTAAGCTACAAGAAGTGGGCAGACTCCAAGTCGGTTAGAAAGAGATGCTCAACCCAGGTGTCCCCAATTGAAAACTAATTAACCCAGCAAAGCAAATAAACAGGTTGTCGGGTAAGAGGCATCTCACATAATGGCCAAACCGAATACAGAACAACAGTGTCTCTGGTCAACTCAGAGAAGAGCTATCATCGTGTTGAAGAAACATTGATATAGCAACTCCAAGTCGGATAGTGCAAAAAAAACACCAGCCCCAGGGATGGCAACAGGGCGAAAACCCCGACTGGCTAGCACAGGACGTTACACGATGCGAGAGATACGCACGAACAAAGATCACGACGCCACTTGTGCCCTTCAAGTTTGACAATCACATTCTTCCGATACGAGCAAAAAGATAACTAGAGAGGAAGCAAAAAACGAGAATATCGGTCCAGCCATTAAAACTTGAAGGACCTTGGAGAAGTAAAGGCGGACCAGTCCACAGAGAACAAAAGGTGGAGCAGTGAGTGGACATCTCAGTGATTTGGGGGAGGACTATGACTCGGAAGGGGAGGGTGGAGAAGCGTGGGGAGCGCCGAGGGGATGATGCCTGATGGGTGAGCCAGCCTTTTGGATGCTTTGTGATTCGGCTTGATCAGTCAGTTGTCATCAGTGGTGTCGACTGGGAGACATAGCGCGAAGCTCCTTGTGGAATGTCTTCCTCGTCTATGTCGCGAATTCAGCTCCTATGATCACCTATGCTGGACATCCCAGCCGCATGACTTGTACGGACATGGGGGCCATCATGACCATCAAGCTCGTTGTGTGGTTGTTATCTGCACGAGAGAGCCCTCGTCAGTCGCGAACAGAGAGCCTGAGGTTGTGCCAGTGAGCAATACAAATGTCCATTGTCGCGATGCCACCTACGAACCATGCGGGCAAGTTGGGCCGGTCGTGCGAGTCATCTTCGCAACAACAGTTCATGGAAGACGATGGCACTAACGACGCTGGGGTTGAGGTTCGGGACGAGGACGAAACGCCGCAGTCGACTTGGAAGCGATACTGCTACACGCTGGCGGTAGTGGCAGCCCGAGTAGTGCCAAATATCAATGCCTCGCCGGTGCTGGATTGGGGTGAGACTATGGCTGTAAGCACAAAGCGGGTGATGCTCACAAGCGGAGTCACTTGACCTAATCTTGGCTTCTTCGAGCCTCATCTGAGGTTCTTGCGCGGGCATCTCAGGGAGTTTGATGTAGGTGGTCGTGCGGTCGAGAAGGAAAACTTTGCGGAGCAGGTCCTCCTCCGTGGCCTGCGCAACGCGCACTCCGCCTCGTCCTGGACTTCTGGTCAGACGGGTAGGGCATCTTAAGTTCGTGGTAACCGCCGTAGAATTCATCGTGACGCCTCTGCTCAGACTCGATGCGCTGCTGACGAGTGGCGGGAGTGGGCGATAAGATGCTGTGGACCGGGGAAAGGGAGTGGCAAGCGCCACCGTTGCAGTCTGCCACAGCTCTGCCTGCTAGAACACGACTCAAATGTAGACGGACTCGGCCACGGTGCGACTAAGAGTGCCAGTATGGGCCCGGGGCACTGCTGTCGGGAAGTGTGTAGGGATGGCCGGGGGAAATAGTCGTGTATCTGGCGGAAGGGGTGCAGAATGCTCGTCGAGCGCATGCTAGTAGGTTAAGTTGAGCGCGTGGAAGTCGAGACGGGGGAAGGCACGAACTTCTTGAAGACGACTCGAAAAGACGAGAAGCATGCAGTCATGGGTCACGGTGCGGATGCGGCCACAGAGGGGTAATGGTGGGTAATAAAGGTAATACTCGAGGTTCAAGAGGGAGTCGTAAGTGGAACCTGGGGGATTCCATACGGTGCTGGCAGGTTATAGAAATATGATGGAGCCTGCGGAATGCGACTCAGAGACCCGGCAGACCTGTGATGGCGACGAAGATGCTGCCGGTGGCCTGTTAGAGGAAGAACTTGGATGGGCCGGCCAGCCTGAGGGGACTTGCTGGTAGTAGGCGACAAGCCAGAAGAAGCGCTGACGAGGGCCACACACTACAAACCCCGGGCCGGATTACTAGGAGACCTGCCAGTGAAATCTGTATTCCTCAGACTTAAAATGTTCTAGAACTCGTATTCATTACATGCGTCCATGTCTGCACCATCCCATCCATCCATATCCGCATAATCTTCCAAAGTAAACTCCAGGTCAGACTCGGACTCTCCAGTCGTAGATTCCTCGTCCGAGTCTGGCTCAGAGTCAGATCCAGAATCATCAGGTTCCGACTCCAAAGAGTCCGCTGGGCATCCCGAATTATCAACTTGGCTTGCGTTGTCCTCCACGTTGCGTTTCCTTGGATAAGATTGTTGAGATGGTGGGGTCGTATTAGCAGTTCGTGGCAGTGTATGTGAGTACGTGTGCCCAATACCAAGCCCATAGTGGTAACGCATAACCATATCGCGATCGGCAAAACTACGAACGTATTTAATGGATGGGTTGTATGAGTCTAACTCGAACTCACCGATTGACATGATAGCATTTCCAGTCGTCGGAATCACCTGCGCAGCGGGACATCGCAACCCCATCAGGGTGAAGACGGCCATCTACGAACGATGGGATGATATGGCAGGCTCTGAGAACATCTGCTGGGTTAACAAAACCAAACGCATCCTCGTCGGCCATCGGGAGGAACTTGACCCTGTCCAGGGTATGTTGGTCCCATACGAGGGTCGTGCTACGGTCCTGTAAAATTTCAAACCAGCGTACCCACAGAAACTCGACCCGACGCGATCGAAAATCCATTGATCCCGGCCCAACGTATACCACGTTCACATGGAAAATTCCTAGAACCCGCGCATAGCAGAATGGGTGATTACCTCCATCTAGATTAGACAGCATCATGATGTTCCGATTATCGGTGCATGGGTTGATTGTATCAAATTCGCGTTGAAGGTCGTAAGTAGTGTAGTTGATTCGAAGTAAGCGGTGGCGGTAGATCGTGTTTCTATTGAAAAGTACGTGCATCAGTAAACAACAAAAAACAGAATGTTGTACATAGTTAGCCAGAGTACTCCAAAGCAACACAGGCAGTCAGAATACTCCAGAGAGGAGCAGCTTCCCAGCACAAGCTTTTTTGATCACCATGAAAAATGCCACTGAACCATAGCAACTCACAGCTCCACCTCCGAGTCACCATGTCTCGGACTGTCAGACTCGGACCAACTTGAATTCAGCTTACATAACCAGAAGTCAAATTTTCACCGTACTAGCAACTGACTTGGAGTTCATGAACGGGTTTTGGTTACAATACTATTGAACTGACGCGACTTCATGCATCACCAACCGACATTCTCGCCCCACTGATTGGCCACAACTGCACTACTATATATGCTCTCCTTCATGCACTTGCAACACTTTGTACAGCTGCTGCACACCAAACCACAGCAGATTGGAATCAATCGCCGACGGATGCGGGCCTGATATTCCGAGGACTTGCGCATGCGCCGTGACAACCAGCGACTGTCCTTGTCGCTTTCGTGGTGTTGAGATGGGCCAGGATCAAAACGGCCCTCGGGGGTGGCGAATCCTTGGCTATGTCCGCTACGCCCTTGGTATCGGCGCCACCTATGCTAGGATGTCGCCTTCTCGAGGACAATGGTACCCCGTCGTCAGTATCATCCTACAGGAACTCGCTTTCTAGAATACCGTTTTACCCTAAGATGCATTGCGAAAATGACCGCGTTGTTAGAAAATGTGAATGTGAATGAGGGGGAAAGCCAACGAACGATGACAGTGCGCATCATTGCTATGCCATCTTGGTGGTCCTTGAGTGGCATCATCGCGATACAGTGATCCGGATAATTTAACAGAAGTCTTTTCCGACCATTGTCGTTCGACAGTACGAGTATAACCCAGCCTAGGACAACGTGTATATCAGCGACAGTGGCCTGACAAGGCGTGATTCAGTTACTCAGCACGAGAGCTCACCAATGCCCGCGTCTCCCGCTCCAATTGGGCCATGTTCGCGACAGCTTGAGGAGCTAGATGCCACTCACGAAGCGGCGCGGGAGGGCCTTGATCTTCATCCGAGTCGTCGTCATTGTCTGTTTCCGGCAAGGATGGCTCTGAATCTTCGGCCTCTTCCTCCTCCTCCATGAACGCGCCAGTCTGCGATTCCCCACGACCGGGTAGGACGTCAAGCCAGGGATGCACGAGATACAGAGAATCAAATCGAGACAAATCTTGTCGCGTCCTGATCTCCAGGACTCCAAACGTGGTAGTCTCTACGCGAAAAATGCGGCCAGGACGTGTTCGAGAGGGCGACAGTGGTGGGAGCTCAAAGGCGAGGCATGGAAGTTTCATGCGGTTCGCGGCGAACCAAGGTGCAGGAAGGTCGTTAAGCCGGTCGTGTAGCTTCATCCCCAAGTCAAGATCGAGGGTGGAACTGCGTAGGTATGTGGCATTCGTCTCCATGTCACCGTCCTCAATCGGTTGCGGGAGGTAGCGTGTCGCGGGCTGGTTGAAGACATTGACGTGAGCAGGCAAACAGCTATTGTGGCCGCTGGACTGTCCAGTCCACGCAAGGACGCTAGTGTCTCCAGACACCGTAAGGATATGTGCCAGGAGACGCCCAGTGCTTTCTCCCTTTCACCATAAATTGGAGATATTCCCGAAACCGAGAAGATACCCAGCAGCGAGTACGCAGCGTCCTCTACGAAGGTCGTCTGTCGCGTTGAAGCCAGGCATAACTTCTCCCGGATAACCCAGACGAAGTGTGGCCAGTTGTTGTGCAGACACGCCTGTGGCGAGCTCCATCTCTGAGATGATTTCGGGTGACTCCTCGTGGTCGGACATATCCGGGTTACGATAAGGCGTCCAATCTTCCGTGTAGAATCGGACGACCTTGGCGGCAATGTATTCTTGCAAAGTCCACGGGCTCCGCACGAGATCGCTAAGCTTTCCCGGCGAGCGAATACCTCTGAGGAAGACGAAAACCACCTGTTCTCCTGCAGTATTCAGCAGGTGGTTTCAGTTTGGTACGCTCACGGTGAGAGATAGAAAAACTTACTAGGGATAGCAACGACACTTGGCATGTCGGGCGTCGCACGCCGACTCGTGCGCGCTCAAATGATTGTATTGCGGCTGTGTAATCGTGACTCTCCATGCTCAGCCGTTCGAGCATGAAATGCATATGCGCCTATTCAAGCTGCAAATCAGTGGCGGTAACGTATCGCAAGCTAGTTACCCACGTACCTGAACGATGCGGTATGTTGACTTTACGTGTGCCACATCCATCAAATCGTCTACACGAGACATTGCATCATCATGCTCTCCAGCCATAAACACCACGATAGCCTAAGTAATAGGAACGGATGAGAGGTAAGGATCTTCGAGCCCACGGAGCGCAAACCTTGAATAAAAGGAGGAACGTAACGTGAGATGGCTGGTAGTGCTGGAATGCCATGTCGTATGGTCGATATGCCTTGGACTTTTCCCCGTTGCGAACGAGGGCGACACTAAATGCCACATACCCGAAGACGCAGGGTTCGACTTTGATGGACTGCATGTACTTTAGCATTAGTACATCGAAGAGGGAACGATACAAAACCTCTTTGGCATCGTCGATCGCTGTCCCGAATGTGTCCGAACGAGAGATCGACTAGCGAGTAGATGACGTAGGTTCCGAGACATAGGGATTGCCTCGGTTAACAATTCATCTACATCGCCGAGTTGGTCGTGTTTCCACAGTTCGAGCACGGAGTCTGTGAATGAGAGTATACGCGTGAGTATGAAGAATGACTGGGAATGGGCTGACCGGCCGTTAGAGTGGAGAGCCCATCGCAGCGAGTACGAGCAGCGTTGGCGGCAGCGGACAGCTGGGATATTCCAGGAGTGGTATTGCACTTGGATTGTCCTTGCTGCTGCTGTGTCATGGAGGAGACCTCAATCCAGATCGGCGTACGACTTTGTGCGAACAAACTTGGCCTTTCGGAACTGATCCAAGTTCTCGCGGCGAGCAACTGCATGACAAGGGTCGTCCATCGTCACGTAGCTTTGGGGTTCGCAGCGGTTCCCGGAATGCTTGTAGTACGCACAGTATCCACCTTCTAGAATGTACACCTCGGGGTAATGGATCTTCGGGTATACGTGGTTGTTCATGGCGGGGTCTTTCGAGCGAAGATGCTTGGCGCTATACCGCGTTTCAGTATATTGCGACAGGAGCACAAAGAGCGCTTACGTCGTTGGAGCTCGTTTAACGCTGAACCCACAATGAAACACTAGCACCGTCTTTCTTGCGTTGTCACCGCTGACACATGGTTTAGGTCTGGTATGAGTGAGAACAGCCGTAGTATTGACATTGACGGTGCCCAGGACATGACTACCATTGTACTCGTAGTTGAATCGGCAATCGATAATGTGGAACTAAGCAATCTGTTTGCTGCATGCACCGTCCAGCAGGGCATCGAGCTATAGGGAACTTTAGTTACGTCCCACGAGTACAACCAATGACTTACAGTCTTTGGGGCGATTCTCACCAAACCGTCCTCGCGAACGCGACGACATAGGAGAATTGGGAATGCGAATGTGAAAATGCTTTTAGAATGGGATGACGGGTTGCTTGGTTTGATGACGTGCAGACGGGCATGGTGTTTTGACTTCCGAGTAGCGTCCGGGCAGCAAGGAATTCGAGATTCAAATATACTTTGTGACTTTCCGCAGTGCGGGGACCAGCACGAGCGTGTCTCTCGCCGAGAGGTTTGGAACGCGCGCAGGAGAACGAACGGGTGTGTTTGTTTCCGAGGGATCTGTAAGCCTGTTCTTTCCATTGAGCTCACTGTTGCTCAAACGCCACTCCCTCGTCGAAGACCCTGCAGGATTTGATGTGAGACGAGACGAGACATGTCACGAGCTAAAACTTACTGCTCTAGCGTGAGAAGTGGCTCTGGTGGATAGGTGTCCCGGTCAGACGGTGTTGGTTCGTCGACGAGCGTTGTCAATGCAAGTTCAAAGCTAACGAGGGTATGAGTAGCAACTCAATGCTGATTGGATAGATCAACCACAGACCGAGATCTCGACAGAGTAGGCGATGTTGGCCTGTTTGACGACGTGACGGACGCTGCGCGCAGACGCGCGGGCAAGGTAGACGGGAATGTCACGCCTGGGTTCCTATTCGTTTCGGGTCGGATAGGTTCGGTGACAGGATACTGGGAGATGCTGTCAGTAGACGGATGCGGACGTGGTGCGTGCAGATGGACGCCCCGAGCTATTGTTGTGACGACTGGCATTGGGTGTATGACCGAGGTGCGATGACGGCATTCCAGTGTGAGGTATTCCTATGTGGATATCGGAGCAGGAACCCTGGGGTTGATGACGAAAGGGTTGGGGAGTCGCGTGGCACAAAGGAGGGAGTGCATCGGCCGTTTGGGGTGAGGAATAGGCGAGGGATAGGCATAAGGGTGTCAAAGTTGGGGGGAAGACGGCGGGGAGTCAATGTCCGCGTTTCCAATCGGGCCTTGCTGTCGCTGTTTTGCGGGTGAGGTGTCTGGGATGGGCGACGCGGGGTGAGAGGGCAAGGTGGGTGTCGCGGGACAGTACTCTTCCTCGTCTGCTGAGTGGAGACGGGATGGGCGACAGGTGTATGACGCGCACCTGGACTTGACCGTTGCCAGAGACCCATCTGCCCCGGATGGACTGGGGGGGACGAGATAGCCCTGCTGGAGATGAGTGATCTGAGACGGCCCCGTTTCTTGGAGCTGAATGTAAAGAAAGTGGTGAAGCCGGACCGCTTTCGACGTGGTTGTGGAGCGAGCGAGCAAAGCGCGGGGTTGGGCGATTCACCGATCCCGCCGTTTGGGATGATGAGTGGGGGCGGTAGCACATCCGCTGGCACGGTGTTGGCGCGCACGGGTTGCGGGATGGGTCACCTCTGAAGGGGTGCGAGTCGTGCTTGAGTTCTTCGTCGGCGATGACACCAAGCCGACGAGTAGGCAAGAAGCGGGAGGGTACACTGGCGGTCTTGATGACCATGTCGACAATGGTCAGAGCGTCGTCATTGGGAGCCCAAAGTCAGTCACAATTCCCACGCTGGTATACCTTGATGTCGACTCGCACCGCACTCCGGCGCGTCTCTCAAGCTCTCAAGGCTCACTCTTTGCTCTATCCCGGTCCGATCCCGATGCACCGCACGGCCTCGGCTGCATCGAGCCCGTCCTCGCCGAACTCATCGACGAAGCCGAAGCACTCCACGCCAACGTCGGCCATCTCTGCCGTCTCTCCGCCGCCCTCCGCTCCCTTAACGAATCCTTCGCCAGCTGGCTCTACGCCGTCGACATGAACGCACTCACCACAGACAGGTTCCACAGGTACGCACACATCGCCCCGTACCACACCCGATCTGATACCGATGTCTCCTTCGAGTTGGCAAGGAAAACGCGCTGGTAAGTCGCACCTCTTCCCGGAGACCCGCTTCTGATCGGAACAGAACAAGATGCCCGCGCGGCACCCGAAGCACACCGACACCGACACCGCCCCCGATCTCGACCTCTCCACCGCACCGCCCTAACCTGCGCCCAAGAAGAAACCCAAGGCCAAACTCACACCCAAGGAAAAGAAAGAACGCATGGTACGCCCGCCCATCGGTCCCTCAGGCCTCAACTCACGCACTTGATGATCCTCCATCGAAAAGATCGTCATGTGTCTCCCACTCGAGTTCCTTGGGAGCGACCCGTAAGTGCTCGGCTCGGTCTTTCAAGTTGAGCACGACCACCCACGCACGGTGTTATGTCAGGCTTACGTCGGAACATGGAAATGGTCATCGGGGCCATGATCGATAGCGACGGCCGCGGCATTAAACGTGCGTCTTTCCGCATTAGTCCGATAACCTGCCCCTTGACGCGCTGCACAGTCATCGAGCTCATCAAACCGCCTGATCTCAACCAGGCACGCGCCAACAAGTGCCTCATCGCGCTTGTAAACAGAAAGATCGTACACAAGAATAGTGCATCGGTAAGCGTATTCTCTTTCTCCTTGTACTGTCACAAGCGTGATCTGTCTTATACCGTTGGCACGCATTGTCTTGAGTGTACAGTGTACATGTAGCTTCTGGTCGCAACGAATCCACCTTTCATTCATTTCCCGTCTTCTACAATAATGAAAGGAATACATTTGAAAGAAAAATCATAGCGTATCGATGACGGATAAAATTAAACGAGTATCTCACCAGTTCGTCTGTGCACCAACAGCCTATCACCAACATCAGCCAACATCGCACGACAACATACTCGAAACACGCACCAATCGCTTCAAATGCTCCACAAACACCTGTAAGCTCACGTCGTCGGTGAGAATCGCCTGTCCAGTACCCGCGCCCCATACATCGACACCGACATGTGCGTCGTCGACGGGTTCAGCTTCGACAACAAGAACCGAGCCCGACTCCCCCTTTGATCACACACGATGTGCTGTGGATCGGGAGTCGGTCCGTCAGCAGGTCTTTGGCGTCAGTCACCGGCGCTTCCAACAGTTCCTTGAAGTTTTCGTAGCCTTCTTGCTCTTGGTAGCCTTGTTTACGCCATTGGGCGGTTTCGCCGTGGAAGATGTGGATGTGGATGTGGAAGACGTGTCGAGGAGGAAGATCACGTCGGGCTTGATCGACACACTGTCAAGGGGTACGGGTTAAACGTGTATGACATGAGTATCGGTTGGATCATGATCAATGAGTTGTTGACGTCTTCTTCGTTCAAAATATGTCTATGGGATCAACGTCAGCATGCATACAACACCGCAAGAATCACTCGCCTGTAAACGCAGTCTCGTCCGGACTGTTGTTAAACCCTGCAAAAACTGACTCCGCCTCAATTGATGTCGTGCAGGGGTCGGGTGCTGTTACGTCCTTCATGGGTGCGTCGGAGACGGGTGTCGGACGGAGCGGGAGTCGGACGGAAAGTGTGGTGAGGGGCATAACGGACGGAAGAGCGAGGGGTGGCAACGGATTGACTGTAATAGAAAGTGAATCGCGCAGGGGAAACGTAGAGACTGGGCGAACCGTCGGAAATCTTGGTTGGCTCACGAGGTGGGAGAGGGCAGTTATCTTGCTTCGATGTGAGGCGAGATCTTCTGCCAAAGAGACTATTCACCTGACCCGCCCGCTAAAAGAGCCTAGTTACCACGAACGGCAACGATGAGAAGCGAGCAAGCTCACCACAGACAATAATGACGATGGCGAGGAACGAGGGAGATGATAAGCAACGTGGGAGAATATCGGAGGCGGTGCTTTCAAGGTCGATTACGACAGAGGATGCCGAAGGTGCCGAACGACACTGAGCCGTGCCTTAGGCTAAGGGTTTATTCGCGGTGTCGGGGATTTTCTCGGAAAACTTGGAGCGGGCGGGTCAGGTAGAGCGAAGCACGAAGTTCGTATAGTGTCACGCTATATTTGGGTATACGGTAACTACATACACTAACGAGGTTTACAACACGAGAGCATCATGTACATAATCCGAGCTATAAATCTACAAAGAGAAAAAAGTAGGACAATGTGGCAGTTAATTACAATATCGACATTTTGTTCACTTCAATCAAGCCGAATGGAGAGGTTGAACCGACCCGCCCTTGAGCTTGAACTCTCCACACGCTCGGCTTGAAAGATTGCGCCTACTAGTGTAGTGATGGGATTCTGAGACACTGAGCTGAACACAAAATACCAACGCACCGTCATGCCGGTCATATTCGGGAGAGGGAGTGTCGGTAGTGTCGGTCGCAACGGCAAAATCGACAGTCATTCCGCACCGTTTCATTGACGCCCGCATTGAGCCGACATTCATATCCATGTCGTGCACTTTCTCCCTCCCGTTATTCGCTTTATGCTGATAAAACTTTGCCATTGATTCATGCTCGTGCGCGAGGCACGCGGCAAGCACTTGCTCGGCACGGAAAACCTTGCAGCGGGCACGTGCAACGTTAAGGATCAAAACGGCTTCATTGTTGATCGGATCCGTCGAATCGTGCTAAACGCCTGGATCGCATCGGACTCGTTAGGATGGAGATCGATGGTGGCGACTTACCTTCGTATGGCAGGCTGACAGCCCCGGCCTGCCGTATAGTTCGGCCAAGGCATCAACATCCGTGAGGTCGAAATGATGCAACGAAAGGCGTGGTGTCGGCCTATGAGCAAACAGACCGCTGCCTGGGCGGAGTGCGGCTTCTGGCATCAGGTATGTGGGATGACAAGCTACTTGGCTGCCAGTGTGACTCAAGTTAACGGATTACGTAACTTCGTTATCCTCTGCTCCATTGGAGTCGTGTTTGCGTCGTGACGCCGAGTATAAGCGACACTCCAATCAATCAAACGTCGGCTACGACCCTGAAAGCTTGAAGTCAGCAAGCTCCCCGTGCTATCCTCTCTAGTTCTCATCATGCCGCGCTGTCCGAGCTGCGGGAGAGGCGGTTTCAAGGACCAACACGCTGTCGCCATGCACATGAGCCAGCCGACATCTGGATGCAATACCTGGATTAACAACCTTGTGCACCTCCAAGAGTCCCTCGCCCTTCCGAGTTCAGCCAACCGCACTCGTCGCAATGTAACCCCCGACGCTGACCTAATGCACGTCGACCAGGAAACTATCGCCCCTGATCCTTTTACGGATCCTCATACCCAGCTTGAGGACTTGGACCAAGGCTTCCTCGCACCCGATTCGTTTGCAGGTTCTCACACCGAGTTCACCAATCCCGGATGTTCTACACAGACCGTTGGTTCACAACCGGCCAGTTTCCACTCAGAGCGCTTCGAGGGCGCAGCTAAGTCGTTCGGGCGTGGCGACACGTTTATGGACAAGTTTGACAGAGATCAGTTTAGCGATGCCCGGAGAACAAATCTCTACTACCCTTTCGCCTCTCGCAACGAATGGGAACTCGCGTTATGGCTGCTTCGCTCTTCGCTCAGTATGAGGGCGATAGACGGTTTCTTGTCGTTGCCGATCGTGCGTCTAATCTTTCATCTTTTTTGACAACCGGCGAAGTTGACCATTACAAGGTGAAGTTGCTGGGTCTTTCTTTCAACAGTGCAAGGCACCTTCGTGGGCTCGCGGAGCTGCTCCCCAGTGGTCCTCGTTGGCGCTCCATGGAGATCACTCCTTCGCATCCTACAAAACACCCAATATACCTGTACTGGCGCGATGCTTTGGAATGCATCGCGTGGATTTTCAACCACCCATCGTTCCGTGACCAACTCGACCTTATTCCCGAGCGACTATACACATCGCGCAACAAGGTCTGTAGAGTGTACACAGAATGGATGACTGGGGACAGCGCTTGGGACATGCAGGTCGGTGACTTTCATATCGACATTGCCGATCTTTTTTAATTCTGACACGGTGTAGTCGCAGCTTCCAGAAGGCGCGACATTGCTCGGAACCATACTTTCTTCGGACAAGACCAACATTACCAATCTATGTGGCGGCCGGGTCGCCCACCCCCTTTTGATTGGCCTGGCGAACATCAAGATGTCCACACGTCTCAAGCTTTCGTCCAGATCCTTTATGCTTACTGCCCTTCTCCCCGTCCCAAAATTCGTCCATAAGAACAGACGTATGCGCGGTGTCCTGGAAGATCGCTTAATTCATCAATGCCTCGACATTGTCCTCGAGCCGGTCAAGAAAGCGGCAGAGCTCGGCGTGATGCTTCCAGACCCCCATGGGGATCTTCATTACTGCTTTACCCCGATCGCAGGATACATTGTCGACACTCCCGAAGCCGCCATGGTCGCTTGCGTTGGGGGGAAGACCTCGCCCGTGACCATGGCGATGTTCAAACAGTTCGGTGACCCCTTCCGGCACGAGTCACGGACCGCGGCCACCACGCTGGCCCAACTTTCCGTTGTAAAATCCAAGGCCGACCCTGCCGACTTACAAGCGTTCTTTCGCGAGGCCCAGCGTTTCCGTCTCAATGGAGTTAGTGACCCGTTCTGGCGGAACATTCCCCTCTCCTGTCCTAGTATATTTATCACGCCCGAGCTCCTTCATTACCTGCATAAGGAGTTCTGGGACCACGACGTCCAATGGTGCCTGAATATCGTTGGTGAAGCAGAAGTGGACTTTCGATTCTCCGTCCTGCAGCCCACGGCGGGATCGCGTCACTTCAAGGGAGGTATCGCAAAACTGAAACAAGTCACTGGCCGTGTCCATCGCGACGTCCAACGCTACCTTGTTGGGGTAATCGGTGGCGCAGCCCCGCCAGAAGTCGTCGTCGCCATCCGCACTCTTATGGATTTTCGGTACCGGGTCCAAGCCTATCGCATCAGTGACGCCGACATTCGCCTTATTTCCGTCGCCCTCGATGACTTTCACGCTAGCAAGCACGCCATCCTTCAACACGGTGGACGACTTGGCAAGGGGAAGAAGCCTATCGACAATTGGTATATTCCGAAATTGGAACTGATGCAAAGTATCGCCCCTAGTATAAAACGCGTCGGGGTCGCTATTCAATGGACTGCGGACACGACCGAGCATGCCCATGTGTCGGAAATCAAGACGCCGGCGAGGTCCACCAATAACAACAACTACGATCCGCAGATTTGCCGCTACCTCGATCGTGCAGAAAAGTGCAGGTCATTTGAACTCGCTGTTTCTTTACGCGAACAGGAAGCCAATCAAGCTCAAAGCGCCTTGTCGGAGGATGGAGGGTCGGAAGATGGACGATCAGATATTAGTGATGACGAGGATGACGATGAATACAACACCCATATCCCCCAGACCTCTGGACCTTCAAGTCATGCGCGTCCGACCACCGACTACTTCATGATTTCATCCCACCTTCGCGCCAAACATACGGGTTCCGTTCCATTGCCCCTTCGCAGTTTCATTGCAGGATCGACGGCGATAAACTTGTCATATACTCCGTCCTTGCGACGGATTAGTGTTGACGAAGCAGCGCAAAGATTTGGCCTGCCTGACCTCCGACCCGCTTTAGCTGACTTCCTGCATCGTGAGGCGCAGTACGGCGAGGGATTCGTACACCCCGTCGGTGGGCCACGCCGCGGATCAATCTACTCAAACCTACCGTTTACGGAACTGCAAGTATGGTATAAAATACGCCTTCAAAACCAACCAATCCATGGCAACCCCGAAGTCCTGCCTGCGCAGACACTATTTTGCTCACCACCCAACCCCGATACTTGGGCCCTCGGTCGCTACGATACCGCGATTCTCAATGTCGATGCTCGCTGCGAATGGCCACAGAGCGGCCTGGAAGGTATGTGGCATTCAAGTTTCCGATCAAAGTCTTCCGGGGTCCAAACAATATTATCTCTCAGGTCACATCGTCGGCCAGCTCCGTCTTGTCATGCGTCCTCTTGGAAAGGCCGGAGAGACATGGCCATGGATCGACCGTTTCATTTCGTATGTACAGCGTTTTGATATCGTAGCTGAAGATGCTACACAGCTCCCCGTTCTGAAACGTGCTAAACGCGCTACAAGTCAGCGGCTTGGTGACATCGTCCCCCTCAACCAAGTGCGGGCATTTGCGCATTTGATTCCTCGCTTCGGAAAAACTGCGGATACGAGGCTGACGGCTTACAATTCATTCGAACATTCCACAGAGTATTATCTGAATAAATACTTCGATAAAAATACGTACTTTGCGCTTACTTAGGTGCCGATTTATCACGATCGATTAACGATTATCTCAAATCACTACTCGTCCATCTTGACCTCGCACTTCCAAGTTTTCTATCGCTCATTCATCCTCGACAAATCCTCAGTGCCACCTGGCAGTGGTGAGAAATTTTCAACACATGTCAACTGCAACCGCGAAAATACGACCGCCGCGGAACAAGGTAGACCCACTACGCAAGTACTCTACCGTGGATGCCACGTACAAGTTAATCGGCTCACTCCCACCCCCAAGAGGCGGTCGCAACGTTGCAACGATGGACAAGTTCGTCAGCATTGAACTTCAAGGAAAGGTCATCAACGAGCGACGTGACGCTACCGGGACTAGACTCTCCCGCAATCTCGGCTTTTTTCTAGACTTGATATTCGCAAGCTTTCGCAACGTTTTCGCAGATGTCACCCCCGAATCACTCGTCGTCCCTCTCTCGTCCATCCCCCATACCGCACGCCGGTGTATTGACCTAACCAGCGGATCAGAATCCGTTGGACTTTACGATGCGGAAAATAAGCGCTGGCGGTGGGCCCTACCGCTGACAGATCCTGCTCCCGAGAAACCTGCTAACACCACCCCCGGGCCCGTAGAGCCCTCCGATACCGATCTAGCGCCCCTGGGCGCCGAACGACAAGTCGCTTTATTCCTCAACTGTATCGCAGAAGCCTTCGCGGCCAATCGAGCCCAAGCTGGCCACGATATACAACCTCGCCGTCAATGGCTGTCAAATTGGAGCAAAAAACCGTTACCCGGTTCTACAGGCTACTCCCGCAAGCCAGATCTCGTTCTGATAGACAGCAGCACCGTACCCGACGACGAGATTACGTGGCTTAGCCCCAAGGTCATCGCCGAATACACAAAAGAAACTTTCCAACCAGCCTCTCGCATTGGAAAGACGATGGACAACAAGGCGTATCTCGTTTTGCTGGACCAACCCTGGAGGCGTTTCGTCCTCGGATTGTCCATTGCCAACAGCGACATACGGGTCCATTTCTATGATCACTCGGGCGGGGCAATTTCCCCTTTGTTTAACATCCACGCCGACTCCCAACATTTCCTCTTCATCGTCATCGCTCTCACGTTCGGTTGTCGCGCATCGATTGGGTTCGATCCCACGATGGAGATACACCCTCCACTTCTCAACGGGCGACGACGCTCTCCACGTGAAATCGCACTGAGTCCCAAGGATACCGACGATGACTCGCACTCTGTCGAAAATGCGATTTCACCTTCTGAGCCTGCTGAGGGACCCCTCCGGCCTCCCGACCCCGACGTTACAAGTCCTTGTCCCCCATCCCTCCATCTAGAACCCGAATCAAACGTGTCGCCGCCTGCGGAACCCCCCGCTCCTATTGACGCAAATCAACCCCGACCTTCCCCCGTACAATCGATTTCGCCCCCCCTTACCGAGCCGCCTGAAGCATCCTTCCAGCCCTTCCATCCTGACGTTACAGATCCTCCTCCTCCCCCCTCCCCCAGTAAAGGACCTGCTCCTATTGACTCAAACCAACCTCGACCTTCCCCCGTACAACCGATTTCACTCCCCCTTACTGAGCTGCCTGAGGCATCCCTCCAGCCCCCCCACCCTGA
>JBBPOC010000420.1:0-17741 GCA_038091235.1 Tylopilus rubrobrunneus | reverse complement strand
GTTTACTACACTTTGATAACATTTTTGATCACACTTTTGGTCTGCTTTTTTAACACTTGTTATTACTTTTGATTAGGATTAGGATTAGGATTAAGACTGAGATTAGAATTAGGATTAGGATGAGGATTAGGATGAGGATGAGGATTAGGATTAGGATTAGGATTAGGATTAGGATTAGGATTGAGATTAGGATTAGGATTAGGATTAAGATTAGGATTAGGATAAGGATTAGGATTGAGATTAGGATTAGGATTAGGATTAAGATTAGGATTAAGATTAGGATTAGGATAAGGATTAGGATTGAGATTAGGATTAGGATTAGGATGAGGATGAGGATTAGGATTAAGATTAGGATTAGGATTAGGATCAGGATTAGTGACTGGCAAGGATTAGGATTAGTGACATTACTATGATAACTATGACAACTATGACAACTATGAAACTACTATGAATATACTATGAATATACTCTGACAGTCTATGAACACTATGAACACTATGATACTATGAGTACTATGAGTGAACTATGGGTTTGCTATGGAATACTATGACCACTATGACCACTATGGCGAAATCCGGGTTTTGCTGATGCCGTCACACAGCAAGGGGGGGTGGGATGCACCGAGAGCAGTTGCAGCGACACGGCCGACTCAAAGGCGTTGCCGACCGCCTTTTTCCGTCTCCCCATGAACGCCGTCTCGAGCACGGGCTCGTGCTTCGCGCATGGTTCAGCCACACGCGCATCGGCAGCAGAGACAGACGCGGACAACGCACCTTGTACTCCCGGAGGATCCCCAGCCCAATCTCAGCGACGACCGCGGGCGCGTCCATCACCCACGTGCTGCCGTGCATGCGGCTGAACCAGGCCATGACCTGGTCGGAGACGTCCCGCGGGATGTCGTGTGCGTCGGCGAGGGCGGCGATCAGGTCCTCGGAGGGGGCGGCGTCGTGCGCGAGGCCGAGCGAGACGAGGTAGTCGAGGAGGAGTGCGAGGATCGTGGTGAGATGTGCGGGGGCGATCGGGCGGAGGTAGCCTGTCGCGTGCCGGGGTGTGAGTGAGTGCGTGCGTGGGAGAAGGGGTGGAGACGGACAGACCGTCGAGGATGAGGATGCGCCGGTCGCGGAGGCCGGCGCGCAGCTCGGACTCGCTCGCTTGGATGTCTGCGCGGGCTCGCTCGTAGCTGTACCTCGGCATCGTCGCCTGGCGCGCGCGTCAGCAGAGGCGCCCATCCAGGTCAACAGGGAACCCACTGACGCGTCGATCGTCGTCCCCCTCGTCATACGCCATGCCCTGGAGGAGCACGGGCAGGGCGTGCAACCGCGGCACGGAGGGGGCCACCTCGAGCACCTCGTGCAGCTGATCGCGGACGTGGACCGTCCCGCCTGGATCCGTGCGCGAGGGCGTGAGGACGAGGACGGTGTTGGAGAGCACGACCGAGCGCACGGTGTACGTCTTGTCGGCCGTGCACACGACGGCGTCTTCGGTGGGGTACCCTTTGATGGCGAGTCTGTCGCCGGGGTGAGGTATGGGGCTGGGCGTGGTGGGGTTGGACTTACATGGGCTGGGTCGTCTTGGACTCGGCCGCAGCGTCGATGAGCTGGCAGAGTTCGGGTGGGAGCTCTATCAGGCGGAACGTGCCCGCGTCTTGTTCGGTCGATGGGGAAAACCTGAGCTCGACGTTGCTCATCGCCGTCGGGAACCAAAATAACTTAGATGATATACTAGTATACACAACAGATCACGACAAGCCGTCGTCTACGGCATGAAACCGGACTCGGACCTCTGATACCTCCCGCCGCGCGTCCCTGAGCAGCTGGGCGATCTGTGTCTCCAACTCAGACGTCGCCTGGACAGTCGTCGTGCGGGGTACGTCGACGGTGAGGTCAACGGTGATCAACGACCCAGCGCGCTTCGCTCTCAGCTCCTTGATCGCAAGTATGCGAGGAGTCGGCGACGCGTCGGTGGCATCGTCACCGCGATGCAGCAGAGGGTCCAGCGCACGCACAAGTTTTTCCTGCGCACTCTGAGAAATCCCCGCGTCCGTCAACTCGGCAAACGCCCCTCCAAGCAACTCCACGCCTTGCCGAAGAATGACAAACGAGACGAGCAACCCTATGTGTCGAATGTGATCAGCGATCGAGTGGTTTTTGCATGACCAACGTACCTCCAAGTGGGTCGAGGGGCAGGGCTGGAAAGATGGAGGACCCCAAGATGGCAAACAGCGCGACCAGGCTCGAGTAGGCGTCGCTCCGGTGGTGGACCGCGTTCGCGTACAGCACGGGGCTGTGTTCTTCGTCGGCAACCTTTTTCGTAATGCGATACAGCCATTCCTTCACCACGACGCTGACGGCGGCAAACCATGCGGCGTTGGGATCCAGCACGTCGACGTGTGTATGGGCATGCCCGACGGACGGGACGTGGTGACCGAGCGAGGCGACTTGTTGTAGAATGTTGTGGAGGTGACCTGGAGGGAGCGTCGACACGGTCCCCGAGAGCGCCTCGATCAAGAGGTGGTATGAATGAAAACCAATGCCAAGGGCGCCACCGATCAAAAGAATGGAGACCGTCGTCGTCCCGAGAGTTTCAAACTTGGCGAAGCCGTATGGGTATCTTCCAGAAGGCGGTTTTCGAGACAGTTTCCAGCAGAACAAGGTGACAAAGTCGCCCAAGAGGTCTTTGAGACGCTAGTGAGCACACGTGTCCTGAGACGAGGCGCGACACGCACCACTCAGTGAATGACCCGCGTCGGCAAGCAGCGATGCGGAATGCATATGCCAGCCTGCGATGCCCTTGGCGCTCGTCAACCCCACATTCACGAGCAGCCCGAGCAAGGTTATTCGACTCCCGCGGTCGCCTGCCGAATGGGTTTGAGCCAATACATGACACCCACCTGGGACGACGCACCTTTTCCTTCAAAGATGTGCACAATTTGTTCTGCACCATGGCTGTGGTCGTGGTGGTCGTGCGTGTGCGTATGGTCGTGGGTGTCGTGTGCGTGGTTCTCGGTGCGCTTCACGTCGTTACCCTTGGACGCGTTTTTCTTGTGTGGCGCCATGGACGTGGAGAACGATGTGCGCGTACGTGGAAGGAGAGAGGGAGACCTAGAGACCGGTTAACATCACCGCCGACGTGTTATGAAACCGCTGCGGCGGTACCTTTGTGCTGGCAACAAGCCACCCTTTGATCTCGGCGCTGTGCACACGCGGCGGGCGGCCTGGTTGGTGGTGGTCAAAGCTAGCCGAGCCGAGGTGGAGATCAGGTCCAGGGCGACTCGTCGCGACGGAGCTAATGTCATCGGGAAACTATAGTACATCATCATTACTCGCGACCGCTACGATTCTCACCAGCCTACACGCAACTACCTTTTACGCTCGAAACACGCTCAAAATACCTCTTGACCGCTTCACCCGTCGTAAATGCTTTCCAGCAACGCTTCGACCCTGGGCTGGAGTTCTGGATCGTCGTCCTCCGTCAAAGCCAACTTTGCGATAGTCGGCAAATCGGCCTTTGGTACATTGTATGTTGCAAGCGTGCGGTGCAACCCTAGCCCCCGCACGAGTCTGGTTGGTCGTCAGTTTCATGCATCCTCGTAAAGCAGGATACACGTACTCGTCGATCTTGTTCCCCAACCGTTTGACATCGCCCTCGATCGAGCCAGTAGTGGGCTCCCGCAGATAGAACAGCGCTTCTGCTAGCGCTGCCCTATCTTCTGGACTTGCGACCTCGGCCTTCAGGGTCACGACAGAAGCAAGTGTCAAACACTTTTTCAAAGCCCTCAGCACCTCCTCGGATCAAAAACATCTTTGGCTCACAGACGTGATTCCATGCGGAATTCCGTAGGTCGCGCCAAGTTTGTGACCGAGTGAATGTGATAATCCAAGGGAACTGGGCAGACCACGTCAGGAACTGTCTTTTGGGGCACCCTCGAGGACATTTTCTTACCCGTATTTCTCGATTTTCACAGGCCAAACGCTCATCCATGCTGCTATCAATAGCTTCTGTCTGGTTTCTAGATCCTCGGGCTGTGCCTTGCTTTTTGGGAGATACTTGAAGAGATCGGACAAGGCGGCATAGCAGAAAACCTTGAGAGGATATGGCAATTGTGGGTTGTAGAGACCCTCTGGGATTCGACATCAGCGCCTGACGCGAAACCGGCTGCACGGATGGACCACAGCATACCAACGGCATGGTCCAAAGCGCGAAGACCCGTCGAGAGCCTGAGTGTACCTCATGGTGAGCACGGGATGGGTGAAAGACAGGGCCGTGAGGCGTACCAAAGTTCCGCCGGTGTGGCCAGGGTCAGCTCGGCGTCGAGAATGATGCCAGCAGGGGCGATCATGGGATCCCCGAAGCCGGTCTTTTTGCCATGTTCGTCGGTGTATCCAGCACCGCTCTGATGGGATGGATGGATCAGTGATAGGGGGGCTTGTGGAGTGGGACAAGGCTACCCTATATTCCGCAGCACTCAGGGTGGTCGGAATGGCTATATGATGGAGAAAACTGGCGCCGGATTGTTGCTGAAGGCGGTACACGATAGCCTTTGCGGCATCGATGGGGGAGCCACCTCCTATGGATACGATGACATCGGCTCCTGCGGCCTTGAAGGCCTCTATGCCGTTGATGATGCCTTGTACAGGGGCGTGCTGGCCAATCTCGGAGAAGGTGGCAGCATAGGCGCCTTTGTCTTTCAGGATGTGTTCGATGGTGGAGACCACGTTCGTCTTGGTGGGCCAATGGTGAGCAGGGGGTGATGGGATGGGCCGATAACGAGTACCTTTTCGCGGAGAGACTTTCCGGTGACGACAAAGGCCTTGCTGACACCCAAGACGGCGAGTAATGTTGGCAGGGCAGTGCGTACACAGCCAGGACCATAGTAGACGCCTTTCAACGTGTCGTGATAAGCATAAGAACCCGTAGCCATTTTGGATGAGTGGAGAATGTCAATGTCTCGGGTCGCGAATCCACACGAGGAGGACTCGTCTTGATCCACGGATCACCCAGAAGGTGGTTCACTCGCTGACCCGGTCAGCACCCTTCACGTGTTGTGACTGAGACTGTTATTGAAGCCGGAAGAGACCCGTATTAGAGTACAGGTGAATATATCTGGTGTGCAGATCCGTGTTGGATCCATTCTATCCAAGATCTCGAGGGATCCGAGGGTGGGTTATATACTCTGCTTCGTTACCACGTGTTCTCGCTGCGCCTCTCTCTCCTCCACTACACAATACCCCCCTCGAGTACGTCCCCCGTCCCACCTACACGTCCCCCACTCACTCTTTAAAGGGCGCTCATGGACACCGACCCCGCCTCGGTCGCGGAGCAACGCGCCAATGCCGTCGCAAAGCTCCGTCGCGCCGCGTCTCTGCCCCGCATGAAAGACGGCAGACGTCCTCCAATGCACATCGAGGCGGTCAGCGACGGCGAAAAGTTCCACGCAGAGGACGAGCACGACCTCGAAGAACCAGCCCCCCACCGTCCACCCACGCCAGATCCCAGACCTGACTCGCCCCACCAACTCAAGCCATCCACCCCCGAGCCTGGCTCCTCCGCTCGACGTCGCCGCAACAGGTCCCGCTCCCGCTCGAGGGGCTCCAGAGACTTCAAGGGCAAAAAACTCCCCCAGTCCCCCGCACCGCCAAGCAACGACTCTTCCCCAGACGACTCCCCCTCCCCCCCACCCGCCCCGCTTCAGCCCTCCGTCGTCGCACCGATACCCTCCTACTTTGCCACCCCTCCCCCCTCCTCCAGAGTGCTCTTGTCCCCCAATTTCCTCTCCCCAGGGACTCCCCTCCTCTATCCCGGCTCGTCGCCACCCACGCCGTTGATGCCCTCCCTCGAAGCCCTATCCAAGGGTCTTCTGCGGTCCAACAGCGTGGCCGCGCGTATGCAGGCTCTTCACAAGCTCACAGGTGGCAATCTAGAATCTCAAGATTCTTCGCCGTCCATATCTCCACAGCCTGGCTTCGCCAAGCTTGGTCGCAATAACACCGTCTCAGGCGGCGAACGCTCTGCTGCCCGCTTAAAACTCTTCACTGCCCTTGGCGAGCGAATCAAAGAGCTCGACGAAGGAGGCACCAGCGGAGGAGACGAGCGTCCCCCAGTCTCTACCCCTGCAGCTGCAAAGCGACGACGCCGCAGATCCGCCCGCAATTCCGCCAGCAAGTCCAACCACCCAACCACCACCGACGAGTCCGAGGTGTTATCTACTTCGACAAGCACTCCGACCCACCCTCCGACACCGCTACCCTACACCCAACAACCATCCACGGAACCAATCCGCACAGCTTCTACGACACCCATCCCTATCCAACCTATACCCACTCCTAATACCAACCTTGATGAAAGTATCGCAGGCAGCCATCAGACGACCCCTGTCCGCGCTGTGCACAATCATTGGAAGCGGAGAAGCATAGTCGTCGAGGACGAGGATACCCTTCCACAGTCTACCCACCCTGCACTTCCCACCACTCCGAGGCGTTCATCGCCTGGTCCCAGCCAACCATTGGCCCCCTCGTCAGATACACCATCGATCGAACCACCCGATTCCACCACGGGCCCCGTTGGCGTCCCATTATACCTCTTGGCCAGGTCCCCCTCAAGGCAAGATCTCTACCCTTCTAGTCCATTCGCCACACCACACAAGGAAGCACCCTTGTCTTTGCATGATGGGGGAGATGACATGGAGTCCGAGGAGCTTGAACAGGTCGTATACCCTGCCGAACCCAATCGGCGTACACCTTACCATGATGCATATAATCGACAGATAAGCTGGATCGCGGATCCAGGTCAGTTATTCCCCTGTTGTTTTCGTTCGTCCCGGGAATGCTTATATCCCTCAAGTTCCCGAGTCTACCATTGCTGTCCATAACGAGGATGTCGAGGACGAGGAACAGTTGCGTGGCGTGGTCGAGGAAGATGACGATCAGATTCCGCCAGAGTCGCCTTGCGAAGAATCCGGTCCCCAAACTGAGGAATCGTCGCCCCGCGCATCTTCAGATTCCAAAGAGCTCGTGGTCGACATTGAGCCAATTGTCGAACCACCTTCTGCCCCGGCCGATGCTTTGTCACATCCGACGACGTTGACAACCACGTCATTGCTCCCAGTCGGTGACGAGTCGGATTCCTCGCAGGCTTACCCTCAGCGGCTCTCAGTCGCGTCGCGCATACAAAGTGATCGATCACCCCCGTCCACCGAGTTCGATGCAGACAACTCGCTCGCCGTGCCAGGGACGCCGCTGAAGCGGGAGGGCTCTCTCGGCGCATGGAGCAAAGTGTTTGGGGTTCTTACGAGGAGTAGCTCGGGCAATGGGCGTCGATCTCGGACCAACAGCATAGCGACTCGGGAACGAAGACAAAACACGGACTCGAGCATCAGTCGAGAAAGTGGTGGCAGCTTGGCGAGCCCCAAAACGGACAAGAACGAACTTGGGTCGACATATCCTTCCGGTGGTCAGCAGGCGGTCATGCAATCATCGTCTGCTTCGACGTCAATGCAGTCATTGGCTCTACCAACGCCACCGAGAAGTGGCGTCTCTCCGATTCCACTGGCTTCCAACCTCGATCTTACCAAATACAACCAAGATTCCAAGCTGTTCCCGTTCCCAGGGATCAAGAAGCTCGAGGAACAACGTATCAATAGCCGGAATCGTCGGGGACTGTCGATATCGTCGTCCACTCCGGACATTGTCCTGTCTCTCCACGGGAATGAGAACGAGGTGCCAGTGCCTTCAAGTTCGTCGAGCAATACGCCTTCCAACTCTCCCGACATTAAGCGAGATCGGGTTCTTGTCCACCAAGCGTCGGACACTCACTTGCTCCCCAAGTTCAAGAGCCAGAATTCTCCGCCTCTGTCGACCGCACCCTCTTCGTCACCTGAGAGCAGTGGTCAAATACCCAACGGTCAATCGCCTGGTTCGGTTCTATCGCGAACACTTCCCACCAATCGCGAGGGCGTCCGCAAGTGGTTAAGCAATAGATTTGGGTCATCAACGCCGACTTTGGCAGGTAACTCACTCGGTCCGACTATATCGACTATTCGTCCCACCATACCCTCCAAAAAGCCTTCTCTTTCTGAAATATTAAGATGGAAGAAAGAGAACGACCTGACTTCGGACTGGGAAGACATCGGTTCTCCAGAGAAGTCGAGGACGCCAACGAGCAGCACCAATGGGACCCTGCTGTTTGGGAAGTCACATAACGGAGAGCTTTCTCCTGTCAGTCCAAATGGAAGCTCTCTACATGAGGACACACAGAAGACACCCCGGGCAAGCAAGATCGCCAAGTCAGGCAGTGGTGTCGCCCCTTCGCCGGTGGAGCCCTCTACGCCCTCTGCATTTACATGCCCTCCCACCCCATCACCCCCAGAGCCTGCGCCATCATCCACACCAGAACCTTGGTCATCCCTGTCTGACTATCCTCCTCCGACTACATCGGAGTCGTCCTCAAACACGTCGTCGCAGTACTCAGAGTTCCCTTCCAAGAGCGCCATCGTCATGGAGCGTCTCGACGAGATGCTAGTCCGTGGACCCAAGAGCCTCCTCTGGCCCTCGGCGATCGATGACCCGCCTCGGAAGCTGTTATTGGCTGCGCCCGTCCTGCAAGTTGTCAACTCCGATACGGTCAAGGATCGTTTCCTTTTCCTCTTCACCGACATCTGCATCGTTGCCAAGCCTATCATCCAGGACCCTGACGCGTTCCTGGAGCTGACGAAGCCGAATCCGTCGGATAGAAAGTTTGTCGTAAAGAACGTCGTGCTCCTTCGCAATTTGCGGTTTAGCGGCGAACGTGAAGAGCCTCTATCACGCTGCGTGCCACGCAATGCCCATACCCAATCCTTCGTTGAGCAATTTACTATCGACGCCGATCAAGCCATCGTGTCCTTGTTCCACAATTTGGGACAACCAGATGATCCCGTGGCATTGGCACAGTTGTTGTTCCGCACGCCAGAGATTGATCGTGCGCAGCTCGGTGATTATCTGTCCAGGAGGACATCGCGTGTCGTTCTCAAGCACTACCTCGATGTGTTCGGGTTCACTGGTGTCAGGGTGGATAAAGCGTTGCGCATCTTCCTGCAGACCATTCATCTCCCAACACGCGCCGCCCAGGGACCAAGCCCCCTGGATATCTTACTGGATTCCTTTGCCAGCAGGTGGTACGACGCCAACGGAAAGCAGGTTGCCTATGACAAGGACCTGGCTTTCAGATTCTCGAGAGCGATCGTGCAACTCAACGACGTCTTGCACCGCGGCATATCGCAGGAGCCTGGCTCAGCTAGATACGTGGGGAAAAATGTATCCGCCAGAGACTTTTTGGATGTATTCCGACGCCACGATCCCCGTGGCTTGCTGTCGGATGACACTATTAGCGACGTCTACGAATCCATCTACCGTGAGCCACTCTCACAAGCGCGCCATCCGTCGTCGAATGGGCCCGCCGAAATTACTGTCACCTTTAAGCGTGCCTTGCCCTCGCATCTGACGTACAAAGTTCAATCTGAACCGGTGGTGATTCGCATCCCACAACCCGACTGTAATTTCACGATCGAGTTGTTGGGACACAATCTCACCTTTGAACCGCCTGTTCTCTCGTTTGCCAAGTCGTCCGAGGTGTCGTTTAGGGTGACAGGGACATTGTTCGGTCCGACGACGATGCTGATGCTACGTTCTGGGTCGAACGCGCTGCTCTACGCTGGTCTCCCGCCGAGCAGTCCCGTCTCTGTGGAGCGCGCCTTCATGCGGAATACCTTCCAAGTCGCATTCCTAAACCATGCCAACGCACCGCGGAGATACATGTTCAGCTTTGCCGATCCCCTCGTCCGCCACGAATGGGCGACCTCGTTGAAGAGATTGACGGATGCGTCACCGGGCGTCACTGCCGCGGGGCCAAATGCCTCCCCATTCCAAGCAAGGTTCACACGCGCCGTCAGCGATATTGTGTTTAGGGTGTTGCAGGAGACCCTTATCGGACCAGACGCCTTTTCTGTTCAACAGTCCTCGGAGAAACTGGAGAGCGCACTCAAGCGCCTCCATTCATCAAGCGGTTATGATTCCCATCTCTCGACGTCGTCTGCCAGTCCTGATCTCGTTCGGTCCAAGTCGAGGAGCAAAGTATACCACCACTACGGACTTGGGAAACTCGAGCCAGATAGCAGTCGCATCGCGCCTTCGCATTCCAGAAGCAGCAGTGAGGATGATGGGAACGGGAGCGATCCACGGTCCCGAGCAGAGGAGCGGTTATGGTCCGGAAAAGATTTGGAAATGTTTTGCCAGCAGAACAGCTCGATCGCGCAAGTGGTCGAGCTATTATTGCCAGCGATTTCTAATCAGCCCATACAATCACAGTGACTTCCTTTTTTCATTAGTAAGTCACTGCCGTGGTTCGCCCTGTGCTGGGAATGTTGACGATGCCCTGCAGGCTCTCCCACTCTCGTTATTAATCTTAGTCTGGTCTATCTAGTACCGCTGTCCTTTTACATACGTCAATTCATTAGTATGTGTATTCATTCATCGTTCTGCTGTAACGGATACTGTTACGTCGTCATCAACGCATTTCTTTCTTTCATTTGGCCGCTTTTTTACAATGTCATGAGGCATCATTTCTGGGATTTTGGATGTGTACAAGAGCAATCGAAAAGTTGAGTGAAATGGGAACACAGCCGGACTGGGTAACACGAGTTCACAGCAAGCCTTACCCCTTGACCTGCTAAATGCCCCGTCTGGGCACCCTCATTACCCTCGACCTTTCCACAAGTACTGGCTCTTGACTCTGAACTGCCTGGTCTGAATCGGCCATGGCAAGAACCTACGCCGACGTCAACGCTTCCCTCGGACGCTCCTGGTACGACTACGGTCAGCTCCGAACTTCCCTCGGGTCACACTACAAACTTAATCGGGTGCGCACCAACAGAGAATTTCAGCATCGAGTGGAGCTCCCCAGACCGGTATGAGCTCATCGAACGCCTCGGCGGTGGAAGATACTCTGAGGTGAACAAGACTGCGCGCGCGCACGGTTCACACAGCGCTCACACACCCATGGGACTAGGTCTTCAAAGGCATCGATATGGTCAACTCGGAGATCTGCATCGTCAAGGTGCTGAAGCCCGTCGCCCCGAAGAAGATCAAACGCGAAGTCAAGGTGCTGCGCAACCTCACCGGGGGCGCGAACATCGTCGCCCTGCGGGACGTCGTCCAGGACCCCTCTGGGCGATACCACAGTCTCGTCATGGAATATGTCGACAACGTCGAGTGGAAGGCGCTGTGTCCGCTGTTGAACGAGCTGGACATCAAGTACTACATGTTTCAGCTGCTCAAGGTGCGCCGTCCCCCCCTCCTCCGACGATGCGGTGCGTGGCGCCGGCCTCACGCGATCGGTGTGCTAGGCACTCGACTTTGTGCACTCGAGAGGAATCATGCATCGAGACGTGAAGCCGGGAAACGTCATGATCGATCATCGACGCCGAAAGGTGGGTTCTACCATCAATGTGGCGTCATCTCGTCTCTCAAAACCTTCTGTGTGTGTGCGTCTAGCTGAGACTGATCGACTGGGGGCTAGCCGAGTTTTATCACCCTGGCACGCCCTATCACATTCGCGTCGGCTCTCGCTATTACAAGGCCCCCGAGCTGCTCGTCGGGTTCAAGTTGTACGATTATAGTCTGGATATTTGGAGCGTGGGATGTATGCTCGCGTCGATGGCAAGTGCATGCTCGGTCTTGGCCCATGGTTCCATTTTCAACTCAATCAACCCGGTTCCTTGTGGCAGATTTTCCGAAAGGAGCACTTCTTCCGTGGTGTGGACAACGATGACCAATTGCTAAAAATATTGAGGGTCCTCGGTACGGATTGCTTCGATGCGTGGCTGAGATCGTATGGCATACCCTTTGAAACCGATCTCGACGCTCTCCTACAAGTGTCCGTCATACATGCCTTTCTCTCCCACGAGCTGACGCGTCTTTCAGATACCCCAAACAGCCTTGGACGCGTTATGCGAGTCCCGACAACCACCATCTAGTCACCGCCGAGGCATTGGACCTCTTGGATAAATTTCTACGATACGACCACCAGAAACGGCTCACAGCGCGGGAAGCTCAAGCCCACACCTATTTCAGTAGGCCCTACCACCCATATCCGCCCGCTCCAAACCAGTGTTCTGAATCACATCTCATTTCCACAGATTTGGTCCGACTCGAGGCATCCTCCCACAAGGAGGATTCTGCAGAGTATGTTAGCGATTCCGGTTTTTGTTCCATGTAAGGGAGTGGTATGGGTGTTTTTTCGAGGGGTCAGCGATGTGTATGTGCTCTGAGAGCAACCTTTTTTCTTTCTTTTTTTTTGTCTGTTTGTTTGGACATGATCGCGGCGATGTAGCGTTATGCATACCGTTCTTATAATCAATCATCCAACGCGCGAATCAAAATGGTCAGAAGTCAACCAACGTGTCATCATCATCCGGGTAAAGTACACAACGAGGCCGTGTACGTATGTAGGCGAACACGCAGTCGGTGGCAATGTCTCCTGGCGCGTGTTTATCATGCCATGGCAAGGTGTTTCGCCTGCCAGTCCAAGATAAAACACAGCCTGTCCTGACGGCCTGAGACATCCTCTTTCCCTTCAACTGCGCTCGCCATGGAAGCCGGCCTCCAGTACCGCTCGCGCACGGTGAGCTCGCCTCACTTTGACTACTATCATCACACGCCGTGCGCTCGCTCCAAGACGAGCGATGCGGACCTGCCACCGTTTACCATCACGCGACTGCGCTTCCCTCCGCGGCCCGACGGTGCCTGCCGCTACGAGCCCCCTGCGCCCAGCCCACCCCCCCGGAAGCGCACGTCGCAAGCCCCCCCGTGGGCCCGCGAAGACGTCGTGCTCATCAAGCCCGTGCACAAGCCGAGCATCGAGGCATGGGTCGACGAGCAGATCCACCTGTCCGACCGCTCCAACTTGACCTACGACCTCCGCGCGCGGCCACCGCCACCGACGGCCAAGGAAGAGCTCCGCCAGCGCATGCGCGACGAGCTGGTGTACGAGTACGAAGCGGAGGCGCATAAGTGGATGAGCCACGAGACGGCGGAAATGCGGCGGCGAGCGGCGCAGGCGCAGGCGCGGGAGCGGGAGCGGGAGGAGGCCCGGCGACGGGTCGTCCAGGAGGACATTATGCGGATCCAGGCGCGGGTGCGGGAGAGGCGCGATAGCGAGCAACGTGTGATTGCGGAGGAGCGACGGAAGAGCGTGGAGAGGGCGAGGGAGAAAGGGCGGCGGGACCAGGCGCGGGCGGAACGCGCGGTGTTGGACGCGTGGCAGGCGTACGAAGCGCGGTGGGCCGAGGTGTCCGCGTCGTCGGAGCCGCTTGGGTTTGGCGATATCCCGTGGCTGGTTTTGGAGGCGCCTACTACTGCACGGGTGGCGGACTTGACGCCTGAACGTATCGGTGGGTTCTTGTTGCATCCGGCGCACTCGTCGAATCATTCGCGGCGAGAACGGATTCGTACGGCGTTGCTTCGCTGGCATCCAGATCGTTTCCGTCGCATCCTCGACAGGGTCGTTGACTCGGAGAAAGACGTGGTCGAGGAGGGTGTGGGTGTGATCGCTAGATGTTTGAACGAGCTGTTGGCAAAGGAAGGTAAGACACCGCAGCAGGTAAGCATTTCACGAGCTGGCTATGGAACTGAGTGCTCAAACGAACCCAGGGTAAATAAGAGGTGCCGAAGCCCGATCGAGAAGACAATGTGCACGTACCACAAGGCTTAGCTGGTCGCAGGGCTCGCAGAACATCCAGTTTCTCTGGCGGCGCCAAGAAAACTGTCAATATGCATTTATGATGAAGCATCACGACGTACCCACTGGAAAGTTGCTGACGTATTTGTATGATATCTACGGTAACCTATGTCACACTGGCAATACTTGCGAGGTCGAATGAAATGTAGATTACATGTTGTTTCTTTGTGGTCGTGGTCGATTGATCGACGCCTTGAAAACTCGAGTCTTTGAGATGTAACGGGGAGCAAACCACTGGGAGTTTCACGTATGCCAGTCAGCTGCCGCCAGGCTCACTCGGGATGACGGACGCTGACGTAACGCGCTGACTAAGACCGGCAACCGCGCGTCCAGCCTGTCGGCGTGAATTTTGAGTAGACTTTGCTTGTCTTCCGACCATCATGTTCCGTCAATTCGCGCGTCTACCTCTCCGTAGATGCCTGTCCTCACAAGCAGGCCCCCACCCTCGTCCATTTTCACGGTATACCCGCTCCGTTTACGCGCTCGGTGCATCGATAACCGTCGCAGGATACCTGGCTTTGTCATGGGGTTCCACCGGTCGGCATATATCGTTAGACTCGGAAGCCGTCTCTAGTACGCCTATTTCTCGTTCGCTGGGGCGTTAGCACTGATGATTTGGACGCGGGCAGCATACGGGAAGCAACCTGCATCGTCAACGCCTCCGAGACCTGCCGACTCCCCTGCACCTCTGCCACCTCGAAGCGACGCGTCCGAGCCGGCCTCTATAGAATTTGAGAGCGAACGGCCTTATCCAGCGCCAACAGAAGACGAAGAAGCCCAAGGAGAGGCTTCCGGCGGTGCTTTCAATCCAGAGACAGGGGAAATCAATTGGGATTGTCCCTGTCTCGGCGGGATGGCCCATGGACCTTGCGGTCAGCAATTCCGAGAAGCGTTCTCTTGTTTCGTATACTCCGAGGCAGACCCAAAGGGCATTGACTGTGTAGAAAAGTTCAAGGCCATGCAGCAGTGTTTCCGTGAGCACCCCGATGTTTATGGTGACGGTATGTGGATCTACCCTTGAGAAAGTGCCGCTGTGACGTCTTCGCTGCAGAAATTATGGACGACGATGATGAGGAACCCCCTGTTGGGTCTTCATCCACTGAAAAAACGGAAGGCGAACTCAGCCACTCGGACGGTCTCCCCCCGGAGAAGACGGAGCAACCACTCACTTCCGCATCATCATAGGACTATGGACTTCATAGACACTGACTTATTGCATTCATAATCACTACTCAATGCTGAAAAACATTTCGTACAAAAGTGAGCGTACACCAATACTAATATACAAGAGAGGGTGAGAGATCAACTTTGGAATCGCTTCTCGATGACCTGGTCGTTCAGCTTGTATCCATTGGCTGTAAACAATTTTGAATGCAAGAAAGGTGACATGTCATAAATGTCATGATCCTTGGCCTGGACAGGCGTGAGTCTCTGGAGGCAAGCTTAAAATCATCTCTCTTACCCGCTCCTCGAGTTCAGAGACTTTGATAGTAATCAAATTGGGTTGCTCATGCCTCTGGAGCTGGTAGAACCGCGCTTTCTCCTTGACAAGCTGGCCGAGAATGAACGCAAGCAGTTCCTCATAGTCTCGAGCTTGTGTGAGGTATTTGCGGAAGCCCTGTGTACCAATAGTCAGCTCCTGATATACAACACGTCATGTATCCTCACCCTCTCGAGTGTCTTTTTGATTGTAAGCTTCTGTGCGTTGACGAAGCTACTAACAGCGACAGAAATAGCCAAGTCAATGTCATCGGCACGAACGTATTCTCTGAGACACATCTTGGCACTGGCCTCTGCCATCCGAATCATACTTTCCAAGTGACGTATGGTAATGGGGTATGAACCTGTGGCCAAAGATTCCCGTCGGAGATCAACAAACAGACGCGAAAGCTTTTCCTGGTCCATATCGTACAGCTGGGGTCGGACCCGTTCTCGAGCGTACATGATATATTTCCGGAGAAGATCCTGGGGTATAACCTAACGGACAATCAGAAATGGTTTCATCCAAGTATGACAGACATACATCAGCGTCGAGGATAGTGCCAACGTCTATTTCCTCTTTTTCAGGGGTAAACTTGGGGTGGCTACGCAGATGGCTCCCCACCACAAACCGTGCAAGGAGCTCATCTTGCACGGGGTCAACGGTATCTTTGACGACGCAAAGTACATCAAACCGAGAGAGAATCGGTTCTGTCAACTCGACGTTCTGTTGGAAGGGTATCGTAGGGTTGTATCGTCCGCGAATGGGGTTAGCTGCTGCAATGACCGCACAACGGGCACGGAGGGTTGTCACAATGCCAGCTTTTGATATAGAAATGGACTGTTGTTCCATGGCTTCGTGGATAGATGTTCGATCCGCATCATTCATCTTATCGAACTCGTCGATAAGGCATGTTCCTTTGTCGGCCAGGACGAGTGCTCCACCTTCGAGTGTCCACTCACGGGTGACGGGATCTTTGCGAACGCTGGCCGTTAGACCCACTGCAGATGCTCCCTGACCTGTGGCAAAGACGGAGCGGTGCGCAGTTTTCTCGACATACTTCAGAAACTGGGACTTTGCGGTACCGGGGTCGCCGAGAAGGAGGACGTTAATATCGCCTCGGATGGGATGCTTTCGTTTGACGTCTTTTGGAACACCCCCAAAGAGGGAGAGAGCGATGGCAGTCTTGATGTCTTCATGACCATATATTGATGGCGCAATGGATTTGATGATCCGCTTTCGAATACGCTCGTCCCGAGCGAGGGCTCGAATTTCCCTTTCATCGTCTTCTGTAAGCCTGAACGCAGCAAAGAGGTCTTCCTTTTTATTGATGTGGTTGGCTTCAATAATAGTGGAGAAGACGGGAAAGCCGTTCTTCGAGTTGAGAGATGCATCAAAGTTGTTCCGGTATATTCCAGTCACTTCCTATCTCTGGATGAGACTCGATCAATACTCAAGAACTGATAGATACACACAACTTCTTCTCCCGGCTTCGCCTGGTCAATTAAATCCCAGAGAAGAATAACCTCACGATGCCTCGGGAGACGACCCGGCGGAACTGACCCTGGAGATTCTTGCAAGGTCATCTTCTGGTAGTTGCGATAAACCGTCTAAGAAAAATGATTAGCGTGGTCACAAAAATTACCACCCGACTCACTTGCTCAGAATTGACGGGGAAAGGGCCTTTGCTCTCGCAGTTAGGACAATAACTAATCTTTACTTCCTTGGTTGCATCCTGGTAAAATGGACCCAAAACAGCACCACATTTGCGACAATCAAATTTCACGTATTTCAGCTGAGGGAAAACGCCAGTCCGCCGAGTCACAACACCGGACACTCGCACGAGATTGTTCAGGTTAGAACGGCGGAGGTCGCGAAGGGATGAGCTGAGAGGAAGATCGGCGATGCGAACATGAACTTCGGAGTGTATGCGTTCGTAGGATGGATAGTAAACAAGAATCGCATTCAGTGCGACTTCATCGAAAATCGTCAACATCGCCGCCGGAGAGTTGGTGAGGAAGTAAGCAAGAATGGGCTTTGAGACTGCAAGATGAAGATAAGATACTTCAAGTGATTCGGAGTTCGCTGGGAGGGTTATCAGTATTTTGCAAGTTCCTGATATCCTTTACCTACTCTCTCCGAGGCTGCGAATACGTTGACCATATACTGAATTTCCGTTCTCGTCCACATAGGTCATCAAAAACTGACGGAAATGCTTGACTATTGATCGGCGAACACGGTCGTTGGCTATCCATTCGACGATGGACTTTGCCTTGATATCGCTAAGTTGTTCTAGGGGTATTTCCTGTCAAGCTAATCATCAGCAAAAGCGACGATTTTGAATGAGGGTTGCTAACATCGTCCACTCCGTCCATATCATCCAAATCCCGGCGCTCATCGTATTGACGACGAGTACGTCGCTTCATGCGAGCTACTCCGAGACCCCCATCCAAGACATCCTCGTCATCCATGTCGTCGCTCTCCAAGAATC
>JBBPOC010000419.1:0-17798 GCA_038091235.1 Tylopilus rubrobrunneus | reverse complement strand
CCCTGTCTGACGATCCTCGCAGGGGGGAGTTGGAAATTTATCCTTGAGTCAATCGCGTGTTTGGAATGATCGAGGTACTGGCAGTGAGTTACCGCTTTCATTCGTCTCAGTTCGTGACCAGCTGCCAATCTTGACTCAGACAGCGACTATGTGCCCGGAGAAGCCTCTATCGACCAGGAATTCGTTTCAGACAAGAATAAATCCTTTGTCTTGCCTGGTTCGAGAGGGTTCGAGCCCGGAAATTGCACCAACTTTGAGACGCCCGGTTTCTGAGAGACAGACATCACAAGCTGGAGTTGAAAGATAGGCTTCACGCCATCCAGTGGCAAGTGACCAGCGTTGAGGCGGCTGTGACGTCTCAGGCTAGAGACCATGTCCTCCCCGAGATCATTTCCGAGAATCTCCGCCATCACACGTCCAGCACTGGCCCCTGCCTCGGACATGGGACTTAGAAATTCTCGAACACTGAGACCCACTCATCTCGTCGAGGTCACAGGAGGACGGACCCCAGCTCACTGGCTTGCGCCCTGCCTCATCTTGCCCTCGGGGACGCAGGCCAATCATATGTAGGTGAACCATGACTCTATTTTCACGAGCACCCTCATCACGTCCGTCAGCCCAATTCAGCACATCCAATACGACGCGACCAAAGACGTATAGTGCCTGATGAACTTGCCTCACGGCTTGACCTAGACAGGGATTCTAAACTCATACTGTTCCGAACAATATCTTGCGTCATTCATCAATTGGACCAAGTTTCGCAATCACCCGGCCCTATCCCTCTTTCCTCTGTATTGAAACGGTGCAGGAACGATCACGAGAGATGTAACGCAGTCCCATTTGGCGGTGAGTGGAATCTGGAGTACTTGCCAAGGACGTGGCGGAGTAGGTGGGAGTATTGCCGTTTATGATGCCAGAATGATGACCAGCAGCAGGTTGGGTTGGGAATTGGGATGGCATGGGAACAACTCGGGAAAGTGTTTCGAGATGCATTGTGGGTCGATTGACGGAATCGAGGTGCGTCATCTCTCACTGTGCACCTTGTTGCTTCCGTGATCGGTCCCAGCTAGTTGTAATCGGTCGTATATCTCCCTGTCGATGCATTCGTCTGGATTATGCATGAGCTCGGAGACTGCCATTAGGTTGAGCTTCAGCTAGAACTCTAGAGATCACGAACATAGCCTCAGCGACCCATAACCCTGCTACGTCAGTGCGCACCAGCACCCTTCTCTTTCACACGTTCCAGACCTGTTATCTGTTTGGATGAGACATCTATTCCATCAGATGGGCCACACCGCATTACTCCGATCGCTGATGGGTCCCGATAAGCAAGCAACCAGTGGACAACAGTGACGAACTTCGACCGTATTCTCGCTCGCAAGTGCTTTGGCGTCTTCCGCGTATCATGTCATTCACTCCCTCATCACAGCAGGTCGCTCCTCGACTATCACAGTCGAATGCTTATTTCTCGGAACGAGTGGCCACTGGTCGTCATCATCAGCTGATGCTGCCTTGGAATGATCCGAGGCGGAGGACGAAACAAAGGCTGATATACTGACCGCCCTCACGCCGCGTTTCCTGCCTTCTTCCCATCTCATTCCTCGTGCCAACGTCAGCCTTTCGCCCTCGCACTAGCAACCATGTACCCAGAGCCACTCAAATTCCGTATACCCAACATCAAGTTCCGAGTCCTGGTCGTCGGTCGGGCAAACGCGGGCAAGACAACTATCTTACAGAGAGTCTGCGAAACAACGGAGAGTCCGAAGATATATAGGGTCAATAAGGACGGTACTCGTGAAGAGGTTAGCAAATATCATGCTGTTCCGAGTACTTCTCATCCCTTACGGAAATTAGATCCACCTCAATCCCACTACTGAGGTCAGTCGATCCGCGTTGACAATAACAATTTCTGACTTGACCAGAGCGGTGAGCACAACATCGAGCACGAGCTCGTGTTCACCAACCATGATGGTTATATCTTTCATGATTCGTGCGGATTCGAGGCTGGCAATGAAACCGAGCTACAAACCGTACAAGACTTTGTGCGGAAGAAGGCAACTGCGAAACGACTACAGGACAGATTGCACGCTATCTGGTTCGTCATGTTCACACTCAGAATGTGCGAACTGAAATATTGCCCTCAGGTACTGCATCCCAATGGACAATAATCGACCTGTGCTTGACATGAGATTTTTCGGCTCCATTTGTCCGGACAAGAATGGTAAGCCTGTTGCATCTTGTATGCTATGGTCAGGCTCACCACACTGCAAAGTGCCCGTGATTCCGGTGTTCACTAAGCATGACCAATTCAAGCGTAACATCAGGATGAAATTGGAAAGCAGATCCCAAGCCATGGGTGTGAGACCAACATTGAAGGATGTGGCAAATGAAGCAGAGGTCGTTTTCCAAGAACAGTACTGGAAAGTAATCAAGAGTGATTCCTCAAGATTTGTTAGACTGGGATGTAAGGTTTGCAATGTTTGGTTCCACTTAGTTGCTGTATTGCATTTACAGGGATGCACAAGTCTGGATGCTGTGATGCCTTGATCACTGAAACAGCAAATGCCTTGGGCACCAGGGTGGTGATACTAATGCTTCTGGCTGTGCAGAAAGACAATGTAAAGGTAAGCATGAGACTGGCACTAAGGAGGTATGTAAATTGAGGTCATTTAAAACTGGATATTCAACTTACTGGTGCTGCAGGATGCATCTAGAAAATGATGGAGAGAGAATAATCAAGGAATGCATTATGTTCTTTCCACATCTATGGGTATGTAAGAAGATCCTCTTGAAAGTGCTTGTAGAGCCGACAGCATACATTAGCTCTATGTATGGTTATTTGCCAATCCTTGTAAATTGAAACTGATGGGGTCACATGATATATGCTAAATTGATGGATAATATGACAGACAGTGAGTATGCTGATTCTTTTGTGGTGATATAAGCTCTGATAAAGGCCAACTAATCCATTATATTAGAAAGTATTGTGATATTTTAAACATAATAGGGTTGCAAGGCTGATGGTGTCTGCCATTTCTGCTTTCCAGGCTGTGAGTAATATCATGTGATAGCTGGAATTTCAAGCCTCATTTTTCTGTGCCATTCCTGCTCTCCAGGAAGTGAGTAATATTGTGTGATAGCTGGAAAGGCAAGGCTCATTGTTTTGCTGCCATTCCTGCTTTGCAGACAGTGAGTGATATTATGTGATGGCTGGAATTGCAAGGCTCATGATTTCTGTGCCATCCCTGCTCTAGTTGGTGAGTGATATTATGTGGTAGCTGTAATTGCAAAGCTCATAGTTTTTGTGCCATCCCTACACTCCAGCTTGTGAGCAATATCATGTGATGGCTGGGATTGCAAGGCTTATGGGTTCTGTGCCATTCCTACTCTCCAGCTTGTGAGTGATATCATGTGAGGGCTGGAATTGCAAGGCTCATGGTTTCTGTGCCATTCCTGCTCTACAGACAGTGAGTGATGTCATGTGAGAGCTGGAATGGCAAGACTCATGGTTTCTATGTCATTACTGCTCCTCTAGGCTGTGAGTGATATCATGTGATAGCTGCAATTGCAAGGCTCATGGTTTCCATATTATTACTGCTCTCCAGGGGGTGAGCAATATCATGTGACAGGTGGAATTGCAAGGCTCATGGCTTGTGTACCATTCCTACTCTCCAGAGGGTGAGTGATATCATATGATAGCTGGAATTGCAAAGCTTATGGTTTCTGTGCCATTCCTGCTTTCCAGGAGGTGAGTGATATCATTGATGGCTGGAATTGCAAGGCTTATGAGTTCTTTACCATTTCTATTTTTTAGCAGGTGAGGAATATCATGTGATCACTGGAATTGCAAGGCTCATGGTTTTTGTACCATTGCTACTCCCTAGGAGGTAAGTGATATCTGGAATTGCAAGGCTCATGGTTTCTGTATTATTCCTGCTCTTCAGGGGGTGAGTGATATTGTATGATAGCTGGAACTACAAGGCTCATGACTTCTGTGCCATTCCTGCTCTCTAGAGGGTGAGTAATATCATGTGATAGCTGGAATTTCAAGGCTCATGGTTCTACATCATTCCTGCTCTAGGAGGTAAGTGATATCATGTGATAGCTGGAATTGCAAGGCTTATGGTTTCTATGCCATTACTGCTCTCCAGGCCGTGAGTAATATCATGTAATAGTTGGAATTGCAAGCTTATGGTTTCTGTGCTACTCCTGCTCTCCAGTGGGTGAGTAATATATATCATGTCATGGATGGAATTGCAAGGCTTACAGTTTTTGTGCCATTCCTATTCTTTAGAGGGTGAGTGATATTATGTGTTAGCTGGGATCATTGCAAGGCTTATGGTTTTTGTGCCATCTGTTTCTCTAGAGGGTAAGTGATACTATGTGATAACTGGAATTGTAAGGCTCATGGTTTCTGTGCCATTCTTGCTCTCCAGGAGGTGAGTGATATCATGTGGTAGTTGGGATTGCAAGACTCATGGTTTCTATACCATTCTTGTTCTCCAGGAGGTGGGTGATACCATGTGATAGGTGAAATTGCAAGGCTTATGGCTTCTGTGGCATTTCTGCTCTTCAGCTTGTGAGTAATATCATGTGGTAGCTGGAATTGCAAAGCTCATGGCTTTTGTGTCATTCATGTTCTCCAGGAGGTGGGTGATATCATGTGATAGCTGGAATTGCATGGCTCATGGTTTCCATACCATTCCTGCTCATCAGGAGGTAAGTAATACATATTATGTGATAGCTGGAATGCAAGATTCATGATTTATGCTCCTTAGAGGGTGAGTGATATCATGTGATAGCTGGAATTGCAAGGCTTATGGTTTCCATACCATTCCTGCTCTCCAGGAGGTGAGTGATATCATGTGGTAGCTGGAATTTCATGACTTATTGCCTCTATGCCATTTCTACTCTGCAGTGGGTGAGTAATATCATGTGATGGCTAGAAATGCAAGGCTCATGGTTTCTGTGCCATTTCTGCTCTCCAGGAGGTAAGTGATAATACATGACAATTGGAATTCCAAGACTCATGATTTCTGTGTGTAAGGGGCCTAAGGCCCCTAATCCGGTACTTGCGGGTCGTGGGTCGTTGCGAGCCGACGGGTGATCGATATGTCGATCGGGCGCATGTGACAAAGGATATCACATGCGCCGTAGTCAGTAGATAAACGGGGAGCGTCGTGGCAACGAGCTCCCCATTCTTTTTACCTCTACGTTATCATACGGCGAATCCATACGGTTCACTTCGCCCGCGTGATCTTGAGGATTAAAGGATACTAACCTTTACACCTACAGAGTATCCTTCTTCCAAATACCCCATGTTCTTCACAATTGCTGCAATTCCGCATGAGCTCAGTTGGGTTGCGCGTCGCCCAATCAGCTTAGCGAGGGCTCGAAAAAATTGGCGTTCCGCAAGAGTCGGCTCCAAGGCGAAAAAGTGGGTAAATATTCCGATGATCATGAGGAACTCATCCGTCGGGTCACTGCCAAGATATGAGCCAAGGCTAAGCTAGTGTCGCCGGAGGACAAACGATTCACGGAAGGGACCTCACCTTTCCATCAGGGACGAAAAGGCGGTGTTGAAACAGTATGGTTTCTCGAGCTTGTATGTGTGCTGACCAAGGAATAGGACACCTTCGTCTATGAGCTCGCATAGGACCAACCGGAGGATTCCACCGAGATATCGACCCGATATGAGTTTCCTGGCTGGTATCACCAACATGTCAACTCTTGTACAGGCGGATTACAACGTCGGACAAACCTAGTGTCACTGCATGCGAGCAATGATGAGCCCGAGAACACGACACTGTTCGACAGACAGAGCTTACTGAAGAGAGCATGGAACAAGCCACGTGTCGGGTCTACACAGGCGGCCATCGAGTGCGGGTAACGGAGAGTCGGACGAGCACACGCACTCCGGTCATTTCTTGAGTGTAACCGAGTTTTTCGAGGCCCTGGTGGGCAGCGGTGTCCGAGTCGAGCACGTCTTCTGAACCCATGGTGGTACTTTGGGTGCAAAGTTGCACTGTGGGGAAGTCCTAGAGTCAGCTTATCAACTCCGAGTCATGGGAAAGCGGCAAGGCCGTGATGCCCGTTGCCAGTGCGCCCAGGTCCATGGACGATACTTTACCTATTCAAGACTTCGACAAGTCATTCCCAGTGAACGAGACTCTACCTATTCCATTCGACGCCTGAGGCTTAAGCGAGCCCGTCATCGTCGCTTGGATGATCGGGCCACTGACCGTGACGGTGGCGTTTCAAATTTACAAGTTGACCACAGTGACAGGCAATTGACAGATTTGGCAAGCATGCACTTCTGCCCCCGGGCCGGGCCGTTAATCTGATCCGATACTAGGCTAATTTATAACATTCGTGTTGCCCTTTACTCTCAGGCTATCGTTATGATATTGGATGCACCTTTCAAAAGGTGGCCGCGACTGACAGATGGTTTGGTTCCACTTGGCATGTCAATGCCACTCACTGACAAGTTCTGATCGACTCTCACCACTTGTCCACACCTGTTGCCTCACGTAGAAAGTGAGTGATCCTGGAATCTTTGCGCTGCAGCTGTCTCACAGCCATGTCACCCATCTAGCCTGTGCCAGTGAGTGGTGCGCAGATTTCGCAGCCGTCTCATCGCCGTGTCGTTCTTGTCGACTCCCCTGTAGTGAGTGAGTGATGCTCGAGCCCGCGCGTTTACATCTGTCTCACAAGTGTAGTAGCCCCCCAGCCTGTGAGTGATTCTCGAACCTGTGCGTTCGTAGCTATCTCACCATAGCATCGCGCTTGTCGCCTCTCATTTAGTATGTAAGTAGTACTGCGTTTGGAGCAGTCCTATCACCGTATCGTGTCGTCTCCCATATAGTTCGTGAGTAATGCTCGAGTCCGAGCGCTCGCAGTCGCCTCATCCCGTATCATGCTCGTTGCCTCCTATGTAGGACGTGAGTGATACCCGAGTCCTTGCGTTTTCATTCGTCTCCACCATATCGTTCTCAAGGAAGTGAGGGATGCTGGAATCCGTGCTTTGCATTCGCCTCGCCACTGTTTCATGCTGTTCACCCCCACCTAGCCTGTGAGTAATGCTCGAATGTCTTCACAGCTTATCGCATCATCGTCGCCCATACAGGGAATGAGTGATACTCCAACCCGTGCATTCTCGGCTGTTTTACCACCGTATTGTGCTTGTCGACTCCCATATAGATTGTGAGCGGTGCCCGGCGAATTCATACGCTTTCAGCCATCTCACACTCTTGCGTTCCCTGTAGCCTGTAAGCGGTGCTCGCATACGGCATTTACAGCGGTCTCGCCGTGCTTGCCGGACCCCGCCTAGGCTGTGAGTGGTCCTCGAATCTGTGCGTTACTGTCTCACCAACGCAGCACCCTGGTCAGCTCCCATCTAGTTCGTGAGTGATGCTCATGCCCATGCATTTGCATCTGTCTCACTACTTGTCGACTCCCATTTAGATGGTGAGTCACTGCCACATGGATCTGACATGGACGACATAGGAGAGCTCCCGCATCTTATATGGCACAGAGATTGTAAACTGTAAATACTAGTAGTAGAGTTGGCTAATATCATATTGTCGCGTTTCTAACCGGCTAATTTAGCACCCTATTTCAATGATGTGACTTGGCCCAGAATGGTAAGCCGGCGGCATTAACATGCGCCAAACAAAGTTGCAACATGTCGCGTGACTCGGAACACTTTCCGCGGAGAGGTTTGAAGAACTCGAGCAGCGGTACTTGGGAGTCGAGGACATCGCGTTAAACCACTTGCATGAGTTCGTGAGACTCACATTCATCACATCACATCACATCTACTAGTAGGAATCATTAATCTAGTCTAGGTCAATGGCGTAGTCCTCTTCATCGCTAGTGTTGTCATCCGAGTCAGCACCGCCTGCTCCTCCACCCGCACTAACGCCTTGGCGTCAGCAATGAACATGAAAATGAGGTAATGACACATACATGCCAGTGCGCGCAATTTCACGGCAGAGTCTTGCAAGCTTCTCACTGTGCACCAAGTGTTCCTCGAGCTGTGAGATCAGTCCATTGTACTTGAGCCACTTAGAACGATAGTTCTCCCTGCTAAAGTAAGGATATTTCCCTTTGCCATTCATCTTATACCCATCGAGAATGCACCGTATCTTCGAAAGAATGTCAGAAAGATACCGGCGGCGCTGTATCACTTACCGCAGTAGCAGCAAGGGTTAACGTGCTGTTTGGAATGCGAGTTCCAAACTCTTCAGGACGGAGGTTGCCAATGCGACTCTCGCGACTAAAAAGGAAGACGTGGAGAAGTTCGCGAAGTGCTCGGTGTCCGAAATTGTTAGCGTGGCCCTAGAAACATCAGGAAGGGATTTGCTAAGGTTATAGTAGACGAGTACGTACTTCATCGTCCTTTTCGCCGTGTGCGAATTCTGACTTCTTAATCAAGTCCGCAGCCGCCTGCCTCACATGCCGGCGAGTCTCAGCCTTCGAGAGGTGATTGCCATCGGGAGGGAAAAGATTGTACTTCGCACGGACAATGCAAGCTGCAGACTTTTTAAGCTCACCGCGCCAAGAAGCAAGGTCTTCAAAAAGCTGGCGAAGTCAGCCAGGTACGAGCTTGACTAGCATAGAAACACATACCAGCTTGCACATGCCAGTGTATTGGCGATACTTTGGGTAGAATCCCCTCTCGACAGTCCGTTGATCTCTTCTCCACTGTGTGATAATCATGTCAATTGCTTCTGAAATGAATCCCGTCATCGCCGCCTTACTGCGCGGCCAAGGGTCGCGAACAGCAGCGTATGTGCGAGTCTCCACTTTGCACTCTTCCAGAAAGTCTGTCCACTTCGGCGGATAGAAACCAAGGTGAGTTGGGTCCGTGCAACGATCTTGCTTTGGGATTTTCGAATGTCGTTTCTGTCTGTGGTGCTGGGCATCGTTATCGCTTTCGTCGTCATCACTGGAAGCCGCATTCTGCTGACGCTGGGCCAATTGCTGCAACCTGGCAGGCGAAGGGGGACGGGGACGGCGGTTCTTAGCGTAATGCTCTTCGAGAACATTTGTATCCTGTTTCAAAAGTTCAATGACAATGACAGCGGGGAAGGTAATCCTGACCTCGTCCGCTTGGCCATTTAGTGCAGGTTCGAAATCATCGGCAATCTGAAGTTCATTGTCGGTCGCTTGATCAAAGCCATCCTATTTTATTTTTTGAAAGATGAGTACACGAACTCAAAGCCAGTGGCAGTACAAACCGTGTCTTCGCCATCGTCTTTCTCGTTGCCGTCCTCGGACTCATTGCTGTCGGAATATTTGTCTTCGGTGTCGGATACCCCAGGCGTGGTTTCCTCTCCTTGAGTACCATCCTCGTCACCAGGCAAGCAGTCTTCGTCGCCTTGAAAATCCTCAGCGGCCACAGAGTTATTCCTGCGATGGCCATCCTTCTTCTCGTGATAGCGCCTTCGTGCATCGGCTATAATTTTCCGGCCTCTGGCATTGCTGGGAATCGTTACGGTAGGAAGCGATTCCTCAGGCTCGCCCGTGGGCTGTGCATGCATCAAAAAAGAGTAGCAGCAAGACCGGTCGACGCACGAGCTTGAGTCCAAACCTTTCTCCTGCTTTAGCTAACTTCAGAGGCAGAGCTTTCGGGGTTGAAGGTCGGCCCTGTCGTTGTCGTAGTAGGTAATGTCGAAAGTGAAGGCACGAGACATACCCTTTTCGCCCTTGTGGGTGTTTCAGGCGCCATCGGATTACGACCCTCTCCAGTGGCAGCGAATTGATCCGGTTTCTGCTTCGTGCCAGCAGCGATAGCATTACCACACTTCTTGAGCTGCTCGGCAGCACCTCCTGTACCTTTGCCTACTCGGTGGCTTCGACGAGTCGGACTGGCTTCCTTCTGCTTCTTGGACGGCACGCCCTCCGCGTCATCGAAGGCCCGTCGTTTATGGCCGCTTGTAGTCATGAGCAAGCGAAAGTGGGCTGAGACTCGGATTGAGGCTAGTGTGCACCTATATATGTAGCAAATTTGTACATACAAACAACGTGTTGGTATCCGTGAAAGCGGCCATTAAACACGGCGACTACAATTTACCTAATAGTGTGTGCATCTATTCAGTTCTACATTGCAACGGGGACTCGGGGGAGACACGAACGCAGTCCTGAGTGCTCATTCGGATTTCGTTGTTGGCGGAGGAGGGAACGAAGGTATCGCCCCACGGCCTCTTCGAGCTTGTCAACGCGGACCGTGTTAGTGGGCCTGAAGGTGGAGGCTTCCCACTTTGCGTAGCTTGAGATGCATGCACTGCAGCACACGTGCTAGACACTCACTTAGACGGGATGTGTGACAGTTACCCCTACGTTTTTGGCGTGATAAGCTCCGTCAAGACCTCCTTGAACGGTTTGGCCTGATCCGACATGGAATATTGGGTTCCTGCCCGAGGAATGCGCTGAGCCACCTTTTCTTCTGCGGCGGCGGCTTCGAGGGCGCGGAGAGAACGAAAAACAAGGGTGGTGCCATCGAGGTCGTCGGGGTTGTGCGTGTCACATCGTGTCGTCATCGTCGGATACTCCGTTGTCCTTGAGATATTGTTGGGCGCGCTGCGTTGAGTAGTTAATGGGATGTGGCGGCGGCACGAGCACGCTGGAGGTACCAGAGTCAGCACAAGACGATGCACGTATGTGATCGACCACCATCTAGCAACGATCCAACGTTCCTGGCGACGCCCGTGTAGAATAAAGCTCTGCAGAGCTGCGAACTGCGAAGAAAGGTAGGAGCGCCAGAACAACGATGACATACTGGGATGGATGGGGACGCTGGGAAATAGAGGGTGCAACTAACGGTGCCATCGTGAGTCGAAACAATGTTGCTGGCTAGAGACACCACGAACCGATTCTGGCGAGCAGCGCAAGCACAAAACGACGCACGTACCTTACCATTCGACAACGAACCAATTGACAACATCCAATGGGTCAAACGGCGTCGCTGGCTGCAAGCAGCGCAAACACAAAACGGCAGAAGTACCTGAGCCGCTGAGAACGATCTCTTGAATCAAATACCAGTGATGACACGAATCACTTGGCTGGAGATACCATGGGTCAGCATAAGTAGAACAAAAACAAGATACGCACGACTATGTGCTCGTTGAGAGAATCTCTTCTAGGTGGTTCGGCTTGTCACAATGCCGTGCTCGGTGCCAATGTACTACTTAGCCAATACTCTGAATCGGCCCGTGGCCCGGGTGCGTGCAGAAATGGTAAGTCACGTGTCAATGCAATCTACCGGAGTTCTTCAGCGCTGGCAGTGGAGGGACGTGAACAGAGGACCTTAGGATATAAAACTTTCATTTTCATCACCAGCGGTTCTGATTTCCAAGCCATAACTGACTACAGGCCATCTCCTTGTACGATCTTAGTATGTTCAGTCTGAGTGGTTGTTGCGCAGACCCTCAGTGAAACATTTCAGTTTTCAAAATACACAAGTACATATGTAAGTATGCACACGGCTTTGACAAAGATTCATCAAGCTGAAAACAGTAACTCAGTAACATGTTCCCATCGTTGGAAGGACAATACGAAAAATCAAAAAAGGAAAGAAGAAAGATATTCGCAGTCTCGGTTCTCGAGACTCAAGACGGCGGGGTTCCACGAAATAGTAGCGACGGGAAAAAAGTATATGTATGGAAGAGTCGTCGAACGCCAATCTTCAGTTTGCTCTGTCTTCCGGATCATCGATTGTCACAGCCTCAGGGATGGCAATGATACGACTGTGAGAAGAACCCTGACCCTGCCGAGCTTGCCGGGCTTGCCGGGTGGCGGAGCGGGTCGTGCGGGTCGTTGATCCGGAGGGGGGAAGGCGGAGGGAAGGGCCTTCCTCAGCCGGGGTATAAGGGCCATCAGTGTCACCACGGGAACGCTTAACCCCTTTAAAGGCCCGCCCAAACCATTTCTTGAACCTCTGGCCCGCAGTGCGTTCGGCTGCATTTGCAATGCTACTTCGACATAAACGCCAGTTGAAGTCGCACTCGAAGAATGCGTTCTCAAGGCGTGTGGTGTCAGCATCGGGGTCAAGCTGCTTGGAAAAATCAACGATGCAGTCCTTGATCAATCGCAATCCGTCGCGAATCATGTTGTCCACAGATTCCATTTCTAAGTTTGGGAATAGGGTCTAAGGGACGATGAATCTGTTAGTCACATAGTACTGAACTACGTGTCGCCTTACTTACGCCGTGGGCCATTCTCGCTGCATCCCGGTCCCCAATATTGATTTTCTCGGGTCCATCCCTGATCCAAACATAATAATTGACGCTAGTTATGCCGCACCATAAGTGAGACGCGACCGTAACAGAACCGAGGTATTGACTGTCTTCAGCCGTACGAGGACCTATCAAACCCATGAAGTAATCCACCGAAGCGTTCGGAACTTCGCGGAAATAATTCCATGCAATAGAGTGGTCCTTGGGGGAGCGGTATTTCGTTTCTTCGAGGGTGATCATCAACGCCATCACAATCTCAGGATGCATGTCAACCTCCTCTTGCAGTTTGATCTCCAGGGTTCCCTGGTCTTGGGAAAACGCGCATTCTCCGATGAGTAAGACTTTGGGTGAGATGCGGTTTCCCGATTCTCGTGAGAGTGTGAGGGCGAGGTCAGGGATGGCTTCGTCGATGCCGTCGTCGGAGACGAGGTCGGAATTCATTTCTACCAAGGGACTAACGAGCTCCTGGTCGTAGGGAAGGTTGCCAAGGGCACAGTGCAGTGCATGGCTGAACTTGGAAATAGGAACCTCGTGTGCTGCTTTTGGCCACTCAACAATGAGAATATTGCGAGAGTAGGTCAACCTGCTTCTGCTCAGCACTAGGTTAGACTACATGTACAAAAATCATACCTCGGTTTCTTCGCAACGACATTGGAATCCAGAACTTCTCTGATGGCCCTGTATTCGCCGGGGGAAAGCCTCTCGAAAACCTGTCGCAGACAGCACGGAAGTTCAAGAATACATAAGTTAACAGGTAGTGAGATTCCACAGACCTTGAGAGATATATCAGCGACATCGTCCTCGTCACTGAAAATGATATGAGACGCAGCGCTCAAAAAGGGTGCTTTGTGACAGAGGTGAAGAATCGTCAGACTTCGGATGATAGATAACAGGACTGAGACCTCGGACTCACCTGATTTGAGTAGATCGTTGACTTCGGACGAAGACAATGAATCGAGCTTGCTTAGAATTGGTCTGACTCATTCGAGGGGATCGGGGCGTGCCTCCATGGGCACACCACTGTGATCATCCTGACAATAAGAGGATGCAGGGAGAGCCACCGACAAGGGTGGCTCCGATGTTTGCTTCAGAACAGACGAGGCTTTCTCCGCCGCAGTGGCTCGATTCTGGGCGCTTGCAGCCCGATGCGACTGGCCCGTCGCCACGGCTGGGTTCGCGACATCAGAGTCGCGTTTAGAAGCCCAAAGGTAGTACGAGGGCGGTGTGTATTGTGAGCGGGCAGGGCCTGCAGCTGCTACAAACATGGGGGTTGGACGCAAACACAAAACGCTGCGGTACTCACGGATCCGCCTTTGGGCCCCCAAGAATTCCATTCTCGTGCTACTCGTGCGAGACTCAGCATTCCTACGGGAACGGGAACTTCTTATCGATATCTGTGATTCAGCAGTCGCCGACCGTGTTTGATATGCATACGAGGTGTCATGGAAGTGTCCGTTTTTGCCCATCACTAATTTGCACAAGTACTTGTGACTCTGAAACCATTCTATCAGCCCCAATCAAATCCATAATCGTAAGATTCGTACGCGGACTCACTATTAGACTCGGAGACAATCAGACTGTCAGACAGGTCATCTCAGACTCTCAGAAAGGGCCGCGGATGCAGGTGCAAAAGGTGAAACCAGGAAAGGCGCCCTAGTACATACCGGTTACCGATATCCGAATACCAAAACTTACTTAAGCAGAAGTTCCTGCCAGTGCCAGCGTTGATATCACTGGTCGCTAACGTAGGCTGTCTTGTGCTATCTGTCAAACCTAAGTAGCTGAATCAGCGCATGCGGCTACGTTGGAGTTAACGTCCAGCCTCGCCAAATATTGAAACCGTACCTGAGAAATCGGGGAATCATGATGCCCCCATGTGCACATACATAGCGCACGAGTATACAGACCGAGGAATACAAAATGCTGCGAGGCACCAACGCCAGTACCGTGACGGCTGATGGGCATCGAGACTCTTCCACTGGGGGTCAGACTGCGCTTAATGATCATGTCGCGCTGACAAGTATTGTTGTGACACAGTAAGATTCAGACATTTGTAACAGATTCCCTCGGTCGTAGCAACCAGAAATGACAGATGATCGAAGCTATGCACACTACAAAGATATCTACTCCAGATTTACAAAGAATTCATCGTCGTGCATGCGGTAACGTTGATCTGAGTTGATAGTCAACTTATTATCGACAATGAGAGAAAGAGATGAGTTTACAAGGAACAGGGCTGAGGGGACGACGTCCCAGCGGGAGATTGGATGAATACAAAGGCCATCCAGCACGGCGAATACTATCACACCACTGCCCGACTTTCGTATTTGTCATTGCGAGGACCTTCTTGAGGTGGTCGACTTTGAAACGATTGAGGCGTGTGCGAGACTCCTGCTCGGAAAGTTCACAAGTAGCTAGGCGGACATGTGCTCGCACGACCGCTCGTCTAGCACGAGCGACTTCCAGATGAAGATAAAGAGCATTGGGATCGGCCATGTAGCTCAGAAACTGCGTTGCAGTCAGCAAAAAAAAGGATAAATCGATGATTACCCACAGATTCCACGGGAGGCTCTAGTGATTCCTCACCAGGTGAGAGGGGGTTTTCCGAAAGGATACCGACCATGGGTGTGTCGCGTTGTAATTCACAGGGAGGAAGACTCAATGGGTTGGTGGTGGGAGAAGGCGGTGTGAAAACGCCGGCTAGTTCGGGAGCACGAACTAAGGGAACAGAGGGGTTTGCACTTGAGATCGACGCAGGAAGAATAGGTCGGCTATTAGCTGGTGATGGAGGGACAGAAGGAGGCAGGAAAGATGAGGTAGGGAGCGAGGTCAAATCCATGGCGTGCTTGCCGCTGCACACATCAACCTCTGCAGCATTTCACACCCACACTAATCGACTCATCTCAGTTCGGAATAACCCGTAACTATAAGATCTGGACCCGCTTACCGGACGCTTTTGGCCCTTTGGGAATAGTTTATTTGTACTTGGGACCAGGTCGTTGTGTCCAGCTTCTTTGCGCGCGTGGTGAGTTAGTGGCGATTTGATAAGTTACTTACTACGAAGTTTGTGTGCGAGCACGATCTACACGAGGCGCAAGACACAAGCTTGAAGCGCATCTGAGAATCCGTCGTTCAAGTTGGCGTCGTGACAGGTGTCACAGACTATGTCCACATGACGATGAAGTTCAGATCTGAGATCTGAGATCCGATTAATGTGTGTTTACATAAGAGCCTGCTGATTTGGCTGCCGCCGGGACCTGTCCTAATCCACGTTCGCAGCCTTACTACTAAGGCTGCTTGCTGTGGATCGGCGGTACGTCAACGAGTGATGATGTATGTATAGGCCTTTCACGTTCTGTGCATCCGCACCGTTCACATTAGCGGTGTGAGCAACACTTATAGATAAGCGTACTACCTCAGCCGAACCGTGACAAAGAGCTTAGAAACGCCGCGAAAAGAAAAGCTGTGACACAACAGTCCTTACTGACCACGTAGCAGGAGTTATGCCACGGTGTCCTGGCTGCCGCAAGCCATTCTCATCCGAGGACGCTATTGCACGACATATGAATCAACCGGCGTCCAGCTGCCACGGTTGGATAGACAATTTGGTTAGTATTGCTGAACTTCTTGACAACGAAGCAGGGCAAAGGGCTTGGAATAGCCCAGTACTAGACGTCGGGCAGGATGCGACAGTACAGGCCAGGGATTCACCTTCGAGAAGCTTCGACGATGGGATGGATTGGTTGCAATCTGAAAGCCCTGAAGATCTATACCAAGGCACTGTCGAGGAGTTCCAAGGCGCCACTGCGATATATGCACACGAGGAGAAATCCTTCTTGCAACACTTCGACCGCGATCAGTTTTCGCAACAGCGTCGTTCCAACCTCTACTACCCATTCGCATCCCGCGTAGACTGGGAGCTCGGTCTCTGGTTGACACGATCGGGCCTGAGCATGGCTGCTATCGATAGTCTCTTGTCACTTGAACTGGTAAGTCTTGCCGTACGATCTTGCAGTCTTCTACAATTTACCAATTTCTCAGATGAAAACTCTTCCTATTTCCTTTCGGACGGCACATCAATTACGTGGTCTCACAGAACTTCTCCCTAGTGGCCCTGAATGGAAGTACCGTGTCATATCGACCCAGGTGCCAACCAAGTCGCCGGTTCGACTATTTTACTGCGACCCCGTAGAGTGCCTTCAGGCACTCTTCAATCACCCGCTGTTCCACGACCAGCTAGACCTTGTCCCCCGCCGTATTTACCGAACCGCGGAACACCTCGTCCGTGTTTACAGCGAGTGGATGACCGGGAATGCTGCATGGAAGATGCAGGTAAGTCTCTACAGTCTTTCAACGTGCATTCTAATATACTCAATGAATGTATTCATCAGAGTAAATTACCTGTCGGCGCCACTCTCCTCGGCGTAATCCTCTCATCTGACAAGACGAATGTCTCCGCACTCGTCGGCGATCGATGCGCCCACCCCTTGCTCATTGGGCTCGCGAATATCCGCATGTTGACTCGTCTCAAGTCATCATCTGACGCTCTCCTCCTTGCTGCGCTCCTGCCAATCCCAAAGTTTATCCACAAGTCCCAACGAATCCGAGGTCTCCTTGCCGATCGGGTAATCCATGAATGCCTTGACATCGTCTTGCAGCCCTTAAAGGACGCGGCGCGTGAAGGCGTGATGATGAACGATCCGCTCGGGAACTTGCGATTTTGTTTCACACCTCTTGCTTCGTACATTGTCGACACACCAGAGGCCTGTATGCTCGCGGGAGTCGCAGGCAAAACTTCCGCTATCACAACTGCAAAATACACACAATTCGGCGATCCAAAGCAGCATCCTCTGCGTACCAGGTCATATACACTGAGACAGCTTCGACGGATCAAGACTAATCCTAACAATCTCCGGCAGTACCTCACTGAAGCACAGAAGTTCCGGCTAAATGGAGTCGCGCTGCTTTTTTTTCGAGATTGGTACATGGCAAATCCCCCCCGGTTTCTAACCCCAGAACCACTCCATGAATGGCACAAGAAATTCTGGGACCACCACGTTCGGTGGGCGATAAACATAATGGGGGCCGAAGAAATGGACTTTCGGTATTCCGTTCTCCAGCCGTCGATTGGATTTCGTCACTTCAAGGAGGGAATTTCGCATCTCAAAAAGGTAGCAGGAAGAACTCAAAGAGATGTTCAGCGAACCTTTGTCGCAGTTCTCGCAGGTTCTGCCCCTCGAGGCATAGTCATCGCGATCCGTTCTTTGCTTGATTTTTTCTATCTGGCACAGGCTCCGGAGCTTGACGACAACGACTGCGAAGCATTACTGTCGTGGTTGCGTACCTTTCACCAGCATAAATCGCATGTCATCAAGGCGGGTGGCCGGCGAGGCAAGAAGAAAAATATAATCGAAAACTGGCATATACCGAAGCTCGAATTGCTGCACAATGTCGTCCCTTCTATTCAAGACTCCGGCGCACCATCTCAGTGGACCGCCGACATAACTGAACATGCGCACATTACCATGATCAAGAATCCCGTTCGCAGAAGCAACAACG